>JAQGAZ010000690.1:0-49333 GCA_034692225.1 Polydesmus complanatus
ACTTAGTCGCCTACTTTCGTACAGGGTGTCTTGAATGCTTCCTAGTTTTAAAAGTGAGTCTGAGAGAAAAGGGCCAAACTCTTAAAGTTTAAACCAATAACTATAATTACGCGAGACAAAAATTATTTACAAACGCCATTTTATTTTTATGTTTTAGAGGAGCCGAATCTTTGTTTATGCTCCAACCTCGATACAAGGAATTAGCCCTATTGGGCTTGGGAGGAAGCATCGGAACCCCGCCTGACGGCATAACTGCAGACGTTATAGTGGTTAATGATTTTAATGAATTAGACGCAAGAGCCAATGAGGTGACTATTCATTTTTAAAATACCGGTATACAAAATATCAGTTAATTATTATTAATTTGCCTTTTATAATTTTAGGTACCCGGTAAGATTGTGGTATACAACAACCCGTACTTGGGATACGGAACATCCGTCGATTATCGCGAAAACGGTGCATCTCGAGCGTCACAATACGGTGCCGTAGCCGCTTTGGTTCGTTCGGTGACTCCCATGTCCATTTATTCCCCGCACACTGGTGTACAAAACTACGACACCACGCTTTCCCCCGTTAAAATTCCCGTGGCGTCCATCACCGTGGAAGACGCAGAAATGTTTGAACGAATGGTTGACCGAGGTTTGCATCCCCATAAAAACTAATTATTAATCAAAAATATTTCAAAAACTTTGTGTTCATTCTTATTAAGGATGGCCCGTTCAGGTTAAATTGTACATGGAAGCTGCTAATTTAGGAGACGCAATTTCGAGAAACACTGTAGGAGAAATTGGCGGAGCTTCAATTCCAGAACAAGTAAATTAAAATTTATATTGTATTTGACGAGTCAAAAAAGTCAAATCAGTGCATTTTTTTTTTTAACGAATTTTGGTTTAAAGATTGTCGTGACGAGTGGTCATCTCGACAGTTGGGACGTCGGTCAAGGAGCGATGGACGACGGCGGAGGAGCTTTCGCCAATTTCTATTCCTCCTACGCGTTGAAATACTTGGGTTTCAATCCGGCTCGTACTTTAAGAAGCGTTTTGTGGACAGCTGAAGAACAAACAATCGCAGGCTCTACAGCTTACGCGGCTCAACACGAAGCGGAGCTGCCCAATTTCAGCGTGGTAATCGAATCTGACGAAGGAACGTTCACAGCCAGCGGCTTTTCCTTCACCGGGAGTCACACTGCCGCTTGTATCATACAAGAAATATTAAAATTAGCCGCTCCTATGAACGCCACTGAATTCCAGGTGCCCGACGAAGGATCCGACACCGGAGCCTTCATTCCTTACGGGGTGCCTACCGCGGCTATTCTGAATAAAAATGATAAATATTTCTTATTTCATCATTCGAATGGCGATACGATGACCGTAGAAGATCCGGACGAATTAGACTCGTGCGTCGCTCTAACCGCACTAGTTGCCGGTGTAATTGCAGATCTCAGCATTCAATTGCCGAGAACTTAAAATTATTATTATTTCAATCGCAAAATAAAATCAAAAGTTATGATAAATTATATTGCAAATTGTCTTTTTTTTTTTTTAAATAAAAAAATATAATGTTTACAGTATATTATAATAATACTGCAAAATGTATATTAAATCCACATATTAGGAATATAAAATCGAGAGACAGATTTTTTATTATTAATAATAATAAAAATTAATATAGTAGCACCATTTGTGTTATTAAAAAGTGGCCTATAGTTATTGTTTTAAACAATAAAAATATTGCAAAATTAGCATTGAAATAATCTTCCATATTAGAAAAATATTTGCTAAAATTGACAAACAAAATACAGTAGCTTAAAAATGTAAACAAAATTTAATTTAAATGCTTATTTTTTAGATTTTAACATGTTGTCAATAATTTTTATTGCCAACCGGAGCTAAGCAAATATAGTTTCGCCACTCGAAAAACGCATTATCAGTATATTGAACATGATTTTGTGGGACAAGGGGACACTAGCACCATGTATTGATTTTGGTGATTATCAACTTTTATTGCTTCTATTTTTTTTTTTTTTCTTGTTTTTTTGTTTGTTTTATTAAGTGGATACACGAAAACAAAAATAAAAAAAAAATTGCTCTAGTTCTGACATTATTACGGATCTCCAGTGATGCGATAGCGGTGATTGTACCATTTTGTTTGAGTGTGCCCTTGTATAAAATGCTTGATCATCCTCAAATAAAGTATATATATTGTATATAAAAAAAAGAAATTTAAGTAGTCTAGATAAAGAAACGGAAATGATAAACCATGACAACGGCATTATTAAATAAAATTCTATTAAATAGTTCAAAAAACCAGACTAAAATAATGTAAGCCTACTCCTATCAAAAAATAAAAAAAAAAAAGAGATAAACCTTATAATTTTATTAGTGATTTAAATGTAGTTTTATTTATTTAGTTCGAACGTTAAAAATTAATTCAAATTTTACTTGCCATTTACGAAGCTTTTATCATCGCGATTTGCCAGCACTTGCAACATCCGCAATAAGCACAATGCGTAATGAATGAATTAATTATTACTACATTAATTTTGTCCTTGAAATAAAATTAAAAAAAAAAAAAAAAGAATTTTTTTTTGTTGTTTGCTATACCGATATCTAGATACAAAATACGAGATAAAATATGAGGCATTTATTGATTGGCGATATAGTACACCCACATTGTGTATAAAAGTACTGTCACTCAATATTTATGTTTAGTTTTGAAAGGCTTTTACCATGGCTTTCAAACGAGCGTTGATTTCCATTCTCCTCGCTCTCAGTTTGGGGCAATTAGCTCTAGCTGGAACCGGAACTCACGGCCTGCGTGATCCGGCCAACTTGAACTGCTCTTTGCCTCAAACCTTGATCGACGAGATTGCCGGATATAGACCTCTGGCGCAACAGATCGCCGACTACATCTTAACGGGGCCGATCAAAGGATTGACCTATCAATATTTAGCAGAATTCGTCGATAAATTCGGTTCGAGACACGTCGGTGCCCAAAGTTTGGACGATTCCATCGATTACTTGGTAAATCTTTTAACGAATTTGTCATTGAGCAACGTTCACACGGAGGAAGCTGTAGTCCCAATATGGCAACGGTAAGCTCAACATTTTCTTTGACTGTTTATAAAAATCAAAATGTCGAATAATTAATTACTAGTGGGAGCGAAAGCTTGACTTTGGTCGCGCCACGTTCCAAAGAGTTGAAGCTACTCGGTTTAGGAAGTTCCATTGGAACTCCACCTGATGGGATCACAGCTGATGTTCTTGTTGTAGACTCCTTCGAAGAATTGGATCAAAAAGCTCCGCAAGTATTACTTTCTTTTTATTTACAAAAAAAACTATTGTTTTTTTAAATAATGAATTATTAGGCTTCTGGCAAAATT
Organism: Polydesmus complanatus; assembly: GCA_034692225.1. NCBI lineage: Eukaryota > Metazoa > Arthropoda > Diplopoda > Polydesmida > Polydesmidae > Polydesmus > Polydesmus complanatus. The sequence continues at coordinate 3,383 of JAQGAZ010000690.1, forward strand.
GTCGTTTTTAACGAAGCTTGGGTGGGATATGGAAATACGGTGGCATACCGAAGTCACGGAGCGGTGCATGCGGCGAAATACGGAGCAGTGGCAGCCTTAATGAAGTCGGTGACTCCATTTTCCATCTATTCACCTCACACCGGATGGCAAGATTATGAAACCAACGTTACCAAAATCCCAGCAGCTTGCATCACCGTCGAAGACGCGCAAATGTTTCGCAGAATGGCCGATCGAGGTTTTTTTTAAAAAAACAATTATACATATAGGCTACTTTTACTTTAAAAAATAAAAAATTTAATATAATCTAATTATTATAGGTATTACGGTGACTTTAAAATTATATATGGAAGCTCAAAATCTTCCAGATGGAATATCAAGAAACACCATAGCTGATTGGTCAGGAACAACTTATCCTAATGAGGTACCGTATCTAAATTATAACAAAACTTCAGTTACGAGCTTTTACATATTGGTTTTTTAAAAAAATATTGTTAAAAAAAAAAATAATTATTGCCAACGGCACTATTACCAGAAAAATATGAGGTCAAAAATACCTAATTTTTCAATTTTATTAAATGCAAAACTACCATCAAAATTTTGAGTAGGCAAATAACTGGTACTGCCAATAATAGAAAAAAAAAACTCAAAAAGATATCAGCAACTGGGTACAAATACGAGTGCTACACCTTGAACTAATTGAAAATTCTGATAAATTCACTCAAACTTTGTTTACAAAATAAAAGGGAAATTTTTGCCTTTAGATATGAAAACTCGGTTATCAGTTTCAAATCTTTACCAAGTACCGTAGCATAAAGCATTTGGTTTTAAGCATTTTCTTTTTAGCTAAACACCAATTTTGTTACTTTAACTATTTTATATTTTCACGAATTCTGAATCTAAAAAAAAAAAAAAAACAATTTCAGGTTGTAATTGTGAGCGGTCACGTGGACAGTTGGGACGTTGGTCAAGGCGCGATGGATGACGGTGGCGGAGTATTCATCTCCGTAATGGCCCCCTACGTGTTGAGTCAACTGAAATTCCAAACCAAACGACCGGTGAGAACCATTTTGTGGACGTCCGAAGAGGCTGGATATAACGGAGCCTACGCTTACGCCGCGGAACACGCCACTGAGTTGGGAGATTTCAACATCGTGATGGAGTCGGACGAAGGCACATTCAACCCTTACGGCTTATCGTTTTCGGGAAACAACGACGCGGCTTGCATCGTGCAAGAAGTGTTAAAATTGAGCGATATCGTCAACGCCACTCATCTTTCCATGCCCGACGATGGCTCGGACAGCACGGTCTTTAGCCAATTGGGAGTTCCCTCGGCTAGCTTGGTCGATGTCGATCCCAAGTACTTCTGGTTCCATCATTCCGACGGAGATACTATGACCGTTTTAGACCCCGATCAATTAGACAGATGTCTCGTTTTATGGACCGTCACCTCCTACGTTTTAGCTGATCTTTCCGAAAAATTACCTCGAGGGTAATGGATTTATGTAAATAGCGTTGGAAGTAAATTTTTGCTTTACTTCGTGGTATTCAATTACAATATTATTTTGACAAATCAATTTTCAATAATAAAAAAAATAAAACAAAAATCAACTCTCTTTCTTATTATTTTTTTTATATAGGATGTATTTTATAATAAAATCTCGTCTCTTTACAAACTTAAATGTACTAAAATAACTGCCATTTTGATTCAATTTATGCAGCTAATAACTAAATCAAACACCTACAGTATTTTTAAATTGACGACGGAAAAGTTTTTGATAAGTTCGAAAGTAGTTAATACAAGAAATTTAAAGCTCTTATTCAAATTTTAGAGTTTTTCCTAATTAATTTTTTTAAAGGTTATTTTCATAAAAATCTATAATAATAATTCGTAAAACAATTAAATAGCTGATCATTTAATTTTACATTTTTTTTTTTAATGTTTTTTTTAGCCCATAATGAATCACCTAGCACAGGTACTTAATTTAGTATTTTTATCTACTGTTACTGTGCCCATTCCACTTCTAACATGTTAAGTAGTTTATTTAACCGATAAAAAAAAGATTAAAAATATATAAATAAAATGAACGATAAAGAAGACCTTTCAATGGTACGCGATAAAAAAAAAAAAACTTAATAATTATTGTCAAAAAACCAATAAACATTTTTACAGTTGTTATTTTTAAAAATGGCATCTGTAAAAATGTTTGGTATTCTCTTAGTACTGGCCGTTGCTGGAGTTTTGTGTCAAGATGTTTACGACGACGAATTGCTACAATGGGTACCTCCAACGGATGTCAACCTCACGTGTTCTCTATCACCATCTTTAATTCAAGAAATACAGAGCTACCGACCAATAGCTCAACAAATAGCCGATTATATTCTAAACGGAGCAGCTAAAGGCTTGACCTACGAATATCTAGGAGATTTCGTGGATAAATTTGGCTCGAGATTAACCGGGACGCAAAATTTAGAAGACTCCATCGATTATCTGGTCGATTGGCTCAAAATATTACAAATGCAAAATGTTCATACAGAAAATGCAACAGTTCCAGTATGGAGAAGGTAAACAAATCCCATTTTATTTTCGCAATCGACGTTAATAAAAAATTCCGCCAATGACTTGTGTCATAGTTAATTAAATACCGGTATTCGATGAGCGAAAATTTCTTATAAAGTACATTACTCGCCTTAAACCGGAAATTTCCAAACAAAAATCTCACTAAAATTAATTCAGTATTTGGCTGCATTATTTTTCATCAGACGCATAACTCATATTAATAGCTTGATGATAAAGCTACACTTTGTTTTCATCCGATCCGTACGACATGCATTTGATTTGCAATTCATTTGAATAACAACAGTTAAAAGCGTTTGACTGTGACAAAATACTAGCATCTAATGGATAAAAAAAATATTGCGAAATACAACTTATTAACACAATAATTATTAGAAACGTAGGCTACATACAGTAAAATTTTGCTTTTCCAACGAGTGGTCGCCTTTCCGAGATGACGTTTATTGGTAAACTCTCCTATTTCTGGTTCGTAATAACATTTAAAATAGCAAATTTTGAGCAAAATCTTAATCTATCTCATCGAGTTAATCTCAACTGCTCTTTGCCTCAAAAAACAATCGCCGAAATCGCCAGTTATCGTCAAGTCGCCCAACAAATAGCGGAATATATCTTAAACGGTCCAGCCAAAGGTCTTACTTATCAGCACGTTACGAAATTTTCGGACACATTTGGACCGAGAATTACCGGAACTCAAAATTTAGAAAACGCTATCGATTATTTAGTCGATCTTTTATCTCGGTTCTCAATGCACCACGTCCACACCGAAAATACACCCGTTTCGATATGGAAACGGTATTGTAGTTTGCTCATTAAAAAATCCGTAACCGTATAAACTGAAAACTTAATTTAACAAAATAATAAAAACATTATTTTAATTTTCAGGGGTAACGAGACGTTGGAGATGCTGCAGCCCAGATACAAGAAGCTGTCATTTTTAGGCCTCGGCGGCTCAATCGGTACCTCGCTGAACGGTATAACAGCTGAGATCGTGGTCGTCAATAACTTTACCGAATTGCACGAAAAGTCTGCACTGGTACAGTATTTCAATCGAAATTATAATAATAAAAAATTTCGGTTCATTCATAAAATGTTTGTGGCTAGTCAATAGCTGCCTATTAGAGATTTTATTTCCTGATCCGTTTCCTTTTAATAGATTCCTGGAAAAATAGTAGTTTACAATGAAGTGTTTACGACGTACGGCGAGACCGTTAATTATCGCGAGTTTGGTGCTTCCATGGCTTCTCAATACGGTGCTGTGGCTTCATTGGTTCGTACAGTAGCTCCTTTCTCCATTTATTCGCCGCATACGGGTTGGCAAAACTATTACGATGACATTTCGTCAGTCAAAATACCGACAGCGTGTATAACGATAGAAGACGCCGAAATGTTCCGCAGAATGGCAGATCGAGGTAAATTTACTAACGCAAAATGGCATAACGTAAAATGTTATAATTTATTATTTTAATTAGGCGAGACCGTTGTTCTTAGTTTATACATGGAAGCGCAGAGTTTAGCTGATGGTATCTCAAGAAATACGATCGCAGATTGGTCGGGAACTGTATTTCCAAAAGAAGTAAATTAAAAAAAAAAAAAATGCCCATGATTTTTTTGATTCATTTATTTACTTCTGATTTCAGGTTGTAATTGTGAGCGGTCATATTGATAGCTGGGATGTTGGTCAAGGCGCGATGGATGATGGAGGAGGAGCGTTCATCTCGATCATGGCTCCTTACGTTTTGAGTCTGCTTCAATTAGAAACCAAACGCCCGGTGCGGACCATTTTGTGGACATCCGAAGAAACTGGTAATTTCAACGGAGCTTACGCTTACGCCGCCGATCACGTGCAAGATCTTCCCGACTTCAATATAGTGATGGAATCCGACGACGGAACTTTTAATCCGTATGGCTTGACATTTTCGGGTAATAACGACGCCGCCTGTATGATGCAAGAGGTTCTTAAACTCATGGATATGATCAACGCTACTCATCTTTCGATGCCAGATGATGACGGTTCCGATACTCCTGTTTTCAACGCTTTAGGGGTGCCAACTGCCAGCTTGGTCGATATCAACCCTCGATATTTTTGGTTTCATCATTCCAACGGTGATACAATGACAGCTGTAGATCCGGATCAGCTAGACAGATGTCTAGTTTTGTGGACCGTTACGTCTTATGTTTTAGCAAATATCACAGAAAGGCTGCCACGATAAATTTCAATTTTTAATCGTCGCAATATTATTGAAAAAAAAAAATTAAAATATTAATCCTTAAAAAAAAATTTTATATTTTTGTTCTTCGAATTAATAAAAAAAAAATAAGATTTAAAAAATTTAATCATGAAAGAATTAAATTTTTTTATTTAATTTCAATTAATTTTTTAATTAAAATACGGTCATTTAGAATTTTATTGAATGGTCCCTAACAGTAAATGCTCTGCTAACGTTGCAAATTCAATACCGTACATTATTTATCAAAATAAAATCAAAAATTATATCTTTTAAAATAGGTACCGTATTTCTTTATTTACAAATGACGTGATTAGAGTTTAACGGTATCAAAGTAATGATAATATCATCGCGACTTACGTGACAACAGTGAAACGTGTCAGCATTTACATTTAATCGACCACGTTGCGTTTCCTCTGCCTATAAAAACGCTTTTTGGTGCAGCAAAGACTACAATAGTCACATAAGCTCAAAAGCTAATTTGCTTAAGCTCCTATAATATTTAAATAAAATTTTTTTTTTTTTAATAAAAAAAAATGGGAAATTTATTTAATAAACCTGTAATTAAAATGGCAATGGTGGGACTGAGTAACTCGGGAAAAACTTGCATTCTATATCAAATGAAGTTGGGTGAAATGATTTTGACTATAAATACTATAGGTTTCAATGTGGAAACTATCACTCATCAGAATCTACATTTTTCGATCTATGATCCCGGGGGCTCCGATAAGAGTTACCGGTATCCTCTATGGAGACAATATTTTCCCGGTACCAGATCCTTGATCTTCGTCATCGACAGCAGTGATCGTGAAAGCATGGAACAAGTTCACTTGGAATTTTGGAGAGTATTTAGTTACGATGAAGTTGATTTTAAGGAAGTTTTGATTTACGCCAACAAACAAGTAAGCCCTATTTTAGGCATCTTTAAAATGCAGCATTTAAATGTTAAAATAACGTTGTTACAGGACGTTCCTAACGCAATGACAGCGCAAGAAATCACCGAAAAATTAGAACTTTACATTAGAAGACTTCCCCGGAATATAAATTGGTACGTTCAAGAGTGCTCGGCGAAAACGGGAACTGGTCTTTTCGATGGACTATCATGGATAGTGAGGCAAATTTCAAATAAGCAAACCACCTAATGATAAAATACAATAAACCTTGTAAAGGCTTGTATTCGTAATATTTTTTTTTTATTATTTATTCATTAAAAGGGTATTATTTTCTACTCAGCCATTTCTAAATCCGCAACGCTTGTTTTTAATGTTAATTATTATTTCTAAAAAAAAATTGTTTTAATGAAAAAATTGATCATTTATAAGGTAATTTATTCGATTATTATTCGAGCAAATTAATATTTTAAGTTATTTTTCTAATATTATTTTCGCCATTAAATTTGTTGGCAATGAATTGAGTGCACGCAAAGCGCACAAAAAAAAAACTCGAACTATAGTATCTGCACTATTTAATTATTGCTAAACAAAATTTTTTTTTTGGTTGCTAATGCTAGTTATTTATAATTTTATATTAAAGAGGAGGGTTTATTGAGCACAATGCAAATCCTGTGTACGAAGCGGATACCAGTTGTTCGAATGATCAGACTGATTTTTAATGTCCGGCCTATTGTATATCAAAACAAAAAATAATAAAAAAAAAACATTCGCAACAACATTTGCTTTGAGAAGTGCACAGAGATGAAGAGTTGAAAGTGGATCGTTTCTATTGGTTCAAATTGCTGCTGACGGTGGTCATTGTCAAAATAGGAAGTAGAATTTCCGTTGCCCAATGTACGCGCATGAATAATACTCGGGACTAATTTACACCACGTATGCGATTCTCAAAACTGAACACACGAAAGTTTCGTCCATCAATGTAGTAAATTTTTAAATCATTTGACATCTTTTCAAATGGATTTATTGCAAGCATTCATCATTCTATTGGGCATTATCAACGCGGTATTAAGTAAGTACATTAGTCTATCTCAGTCAATTAATTCTATAAATTAAAATTTAAATATATAATAATAAAATTTAAATTCATAATTAATTAATAGTAGGGCTTATTTAAACTAATTCTTACAAAAATTAATCGTTTTACGAATATTAAACGTTTAATATTATGTATGCAAAAAAAAAAAAATAGTTAAAAAATAAATTAAATAAAAATTTTTAAAAATAAAAATCAATTTATCTAATTTTATTTATGAAAATTTATGAAAATTAAAATTTTTTTTTAAAAAAAAAAAATCGTAAACTTTTTTTTTTTTGTTACCGGTAAAAATAATTTTGCCAGTCAAAAATCCAAAACTTTATTTGTTTCTAAAGGTGTGGATTTATTTGATCCTTCGATCGAAATCTGCTGCTCGGGTCAAATCCACTCGTTACCAACCGTTGACAACACCTCAGCGATCCTCGGAAGTAGACATTATTGCTGCGGCGGAGAAATGTACAACGACGAGAGCCACATGTGTTGCCAAAACACAGTGGTTTCCCGCCCGCCCAAAAGCCCTCGCAGCCTTTGGTCTTGTTGCGGATCGATGGTTTTTGACGCCACCACCGCCCTGTGTTGCGACGGAAATATTATCGAAGACGCTCGCACTCTCGCCTCAAACAACGCCTCGGAGGAAAACTCGAACGTCGAATCCGACGACGTCTACCTCATCGCCAACAGCATCAATTCCGGCTTCACCGATAATCATCTGCTGTGCTGCGGAGCCGAAGCTTATGATTGGCGAATGGACATGTGTTGTTACGCCAGTTCACGCGCTCAACCTTTGCGGGGGAGAAGAACGACCTTAGTCAAACAACGACCGAACCCTCAATCCGAATGCTGCAACGGTCAACCCTACGATATCCGCAGCGAAATGTGCTGCAAAGGCAACGTGCAATCGTCGAAAGACGGCGGTTCCAACCAAAGATTATTTTGCTGCGCGGATCGTTCTTACAATCCCGTCTCTGCCGTTTGCTGCGACGGAAACATTCGGCCTAAAAGCGACGGCGAAAGCGCCAACTACGCTTGTTGCGGCGAGTCTTTGAGCAATTTAGCCTCTCAAATGTGCTGCCATAATACGGTTATATCCGTGGCCTTTAACGATACCGGCAAACTTAGTTGTTGCGGGAATTCAACTTTCGACCCCGAGATGGAACTGTGCTGCAACGGCGTGGCGCACGATAGAGACGAAGGCGGCCTCGTATGTTGCGGAACCGAAGTTTACCAAGCGGGAAAAGGAGAGATTTGTTGCGGAAATGTAGTTCAAAAAATGGAGGGCAATAACAACGCCTCACGAAACGTATTTCCGGTGTGTTGTGGGAATAATCTAATCGCCGATGCGAAACGCGAAATGTGTTGCGACGGGTTGGTCGTGGCTCGCACTTCCTCACGCGCGCGCTGCTGCGGTCAGAGCGCGATGGATGCCGATAAAAACATTTGTTGCATGAGAAAGATCGTGGCGAAAACGTCACCGAGTGACGCTTGTTGCGGAGAAGCGGTGTACGATAGCGATACTCAAGTTTGCTGCTTCGAAAACGAAGCTTTCAACGTCTTACAAAAAATAAATGGCAATAAAAATCGTTCTTTATGCTGCGCCAGACCACGCGACGCACACTTTTAACTTTAATCGCAAAACACCCCAAAAATTTTATAATTAGGTAATAATAATTACTGCCCCCCCCCCTCCCCCCTCTTCATTAAACTTTTCATCGCTACACTTCACAGATAAAATAATAGATTGGTTAATTTTAGTACATAACTAGTGTATTATGCGTTATTATAAAACATCGGGCGATTTGTTTACATTTTAAGGATGACATGAAATTGTTATTTCTTTTAATTTAACTTTTGGGATCCATTTTTTTTTTTTTTTTAAAACTTATATCTGCTACAGTATGAAAAAACTTTTTTTTATTATTAAACAATTGTTATGTAATACCGTAGTAATATTATAACTAATTTTATGTGCTTACGAGTAAACTTTTATTTAGAAAAAAAGAAAACCAAATTCAAAATCAACCGGAAATTGTTGATCTAAATTTTTTTTTTAAAAAAAAAATTTCGTACCACACCATCAAATGCTTTTGTTTATTTATCTCATTTAGGATGCAGAGGGAATTTTGTATTCGAAAAGACAAAGTGGATTTTTACTATAGCGGTGGTAGTAATAATAATATGTAGGCTAACGATATCTATTTTTTGGAAGCAAAAATAATTACCGGTATTTTATAATTGGCTAATTTTAATTATTATATTTTATAAGTTTATGCAAAAAAAAAAAAAATAAATAATTAAAACTGCCTTTTCGGAATTTGAATAGCCTTTGAATTAACAGTAGCAAATCATCTGAATACTGTACGTGTATTTTGACAGTAGGAAATCAACCTTGTCAATTAAAATCTTGCTCGAAGCATAATATTTTTCCGAATTTAAATAAAATTCTTCGCTACCCAACTTCTCCCGGTTCTTGAAAAATCTAACTTGGCCTACATCAAACTGTTCACCAAATTAATTATAAATTTGCACTTTAGGAATATTGAAAAGGGTTTACTCTAACTTGGTGTTTACCTACAATCATAATTTTTTGATTTAATGATTTTCAAAACTTTTCTCTCTACAGTACTTTAAATTGATTCGAGTTTAAATAAAATAAACTCGAAAGTACAAAGTCAACCTGTTGGTACCCCGCGAGCCGATGTAAACTACAGTATTAGAAGTCTATGGAGCTCGATGTTAACTCAAGGTTAAAATTATGCAGGCAATCATTTTTACTACGATTTAATAATTATGATCGCAATAATAATTATTGTCAATTGAACACTATTTACAGAATAAATATTTTTAAATACAGTACTGAATTGAGGAATTTTCAAAAATTTTGACCTTCAAATAACTTAAATAATAATGCACAGTCAATAAATTTAACAGCCGAAGCCATTGCTATGACGAAGCTTACACACTGTTCGTATGCCGTAGACTACACATTTTTAAGAGTTTATTTTGTGACGCGATTGCAGTGCAGGTTAAAAGTGTAGAAACATGTAACAACATTAATAATAATTATAATAAATAAAAGTTTAAATACCTGTACTTTATAATGTTCTTCCCCCATCTTCACTCGATCTGCACTTGCACAATACATGTACTGTACTGTGATTGGTTTCGGGGAAGGTAATTCACCATTAAAAGTTATTTTGTAGCACTATAACATTTTCTCGAACTCATTTTTGTAGCACACAATGACAGACTTCAAAAGCAATACATGTACATATAATATCAATAATTTTCCACGTAATATTAGCAGCATTAAAGAGAGTGGGCACCACATTGATCGGCGTGAATTTGCTACGGGACCAAGCGCCCCGTATCAACTGCGATACACCTTCGACGGTGGATGTGCACTTCTTCACTAGTTATAAAGTATTGACTCACGTTCCTGGATCCTGATCGATGATTAGTAAAAAATAATGATCATTAATTTTGCCGGTATAAATTACAATAATTAACTTTCCCCAACCTTTCGCGCACTTTCCACACTGCTCACTACTCTCACGTCTGCTTACATATTTGATAACTACGGAAGCTCCTAATCACCTACGTCACTACGGTAGCTCCGGCTGACAGAAGTGAACAGGTTTTTACTTGAGTGACATCCTCGGTGACATCATGCTGTGGCACTGTATTATCGTAATACAGTATGTAATTTATTTATTAAAGCCCAAATAAATAATTATCAAGGTGACATTGCTAAGTGAAATGTAAATAAAATAAATATTTAGATGCAAATATAGTGAAATAAAAATAAATTAATTTTTTATGTTGAATTAAATTTTGAATAAAGTGAATTTTTTAATTAAAATAAAAAGATTTAAATCTAAATAGAATGAATTTTTAAATGTTAATTCTGTAAAATAAAAATATGGATTTACAAAAACAAACTTCCTTACTATTTTCATTTAACAATTATTACCGGTATTCTTTTTATTTTTATATTTTTTAAATAATTTACGTGTAATTACGGTACTAAAAGAAAAAAAAACTGTCACCGATTAAATGTTAACAAAATTAATAATATTCTTAAGCTTTCAAAAGAAAAAAAAATACACAAATAAATTTTAAATACCGATGATTAACATTTATTTAAATTAATTTCCATTTATATAATACATTACGATGTCTGTGATAATTCTACAATAAATTTTGAACCTGATTTTGGTATTAATCCCAAAATAGGTTCAATTAACGTGACAAAATTGAAATTTGATCTACAAATTTTTTCACATCGAGCTGATTGACACACTTAGATGGTTAATTAAACTTAATAAAACAATAAGTATATAACTGTCAAGTTTTAATTAAAAAACTAAATAAAAGATATAAAATATAAAACTACAAAAATTATTTGTACAAGACGACTATTAATAATAATAAAAAAAAGTAAATAAAATTACAGTATTAAAAAAAAATTGCACAAACGCCTGTTAACGTTATTATTTTTTTGTTGATAATAATGATATGCAACAAACGTGATATTAACTATTTCATTTTTCTAAAAAATAATTATTGGTTCAAACTATAACTCTTAAGTCAAAATGGTTTTGACTAGAATCGAGAATTACAATCAGTAATTAAATCCGTGCAATGAAATAGTTAATACATGGTTTTTATGATTTTGGTTGTTTTATAGAAAATAAGAATAATGATAATAATAATAAAAACTATACGAAACTTCGATTTTAGCAAGAGCAATAATGTATAACCGCGATAATGGGTTGTGGAAGACTCCTTTAAGTAGCACTCACAATAAATTTATTAGAACAATTGACTGAAAAATACCATTCCATGTATCATGATATAATTCGATAAAAAATATTTCAGAATTAAAAAAAAAAATTCTTGTTTTTTCCAAGTTATTTTTGTAGTAGTCAAGATAGCATTAAATTTGGCCTCGAAACTACAAAAAAAAATCCGGTTATTTGCGCAGTGTTTGTAGCAACACTATTGCAAACTTTATACATGGAAGAAATTTATTTACATTAAGAGCAAGTTAAATCTTAAATTTTAAAATCAACCCGCGTTTAATGTTATTTTAATGAGTAAATTTTTCCATTAGATTTTTTTTTTTATCCTAGAAGTTTCAAATTTTTATATATTAAATCAATCAATCACTATTATACAATAACTCTGTCGATTGAGGGGGTGAGAATTGAAAACTACATTGTAATTTTAAAAAATATTGTTCAACAATTTTTAATTGAGTCAAACAAAATGAGACAATTAACGTTAGGTATATAATTGCCAAAATATAAATATTTTTTACATGTAATTTATTTTTAATCCACATAAAAACTACGCTTTTTTTTTTTTGCATGAAATGTTGAATTACTATCAAAAAGTTTGTGGCAATATTTTTTTTAAATTTACAAATTAAAAATGTTTACCATTAAAATTAATAATTAAAAACTTTTAAATATATTTTTTTTAGTGGAATAAATAAAACAGCTGTCAAATTCTCATCTCTTCAACTTACAAAAAGTTAGAATTCTACTTAATATTTTAATTACATCAAGCTTGAAAAGCTTATATATCGAAGTTTGCTGCATTTTCCGATCAATGAATAAAAATACTTGACTAGGTCATCTACAACAATCATGCCACTTGGAATAAAAAATAAACAATAATTAAAATGGATTATTATTATTTTTATCGTAGATTCACACATCTACATCACATTGAATTGAATTCCAAAATAAAAATGTACAGTACTTATTGAACCGGAGTTTCTCTGTTGAGGTTTTCGGAGGCGTGTGAAGCGCAGTAAAATTTTTTGTGAGCAATAAATGTCGATAAATAAGTAAAACTAATATCGCACGACTTACAATATTTTGGTCCCGATCGTTTTGCAATAGCGACGCTATTGTCGGTAGTGGCAATGGCAACGCTATTACCGGCGATTATCGGTGTTTTCACCGGACTCGGTGTCTCCGCTTCTTCAGTCCCCGGCTCACTTTTCACTTTCACTTCTTGCGAGTCTTCGTTTATCATTTCATTCAAGTGGGACCCGTCCCCACTATCTTCACCAGCCGAAGGAGACGGTGACTTGCTGCCCTGAAACGAGTTATTGTGATTGTCATTAGCGTTATTAATATCCTCGTCATTATCGCAACTATCTCCGGCGTTCTGCCCGTTCATCTTGCTTCCAACCGATGCCGAATTATTGGCTTGCAAATCTTTATGAACTAACCGAACGTGTCTAACCACGTTTCCCTTATAAGACGAAGTGTAGCCGCAGAACTCGCACGCGTGTTGCGTGCCGGAATTAGTTCCGACGTTAACTTTCTCTAACGTGCTTTTACTCGTTTCACTTTCGTTTCCTCCCGCATCCGCTGGAATGCTAGAAGCCGATCTGGAACCTTCGCAATCGGTTGAATCGTGAGTTGACAGCGGCGAGATGCTGGTATTTCGAGTGGGATTAGCCGCCACTTGACTCACCGCGTCTCCATTCGGAACAATGCAACTGATGAACGATTCCTCTTGAGCTTCGCTTCCTCTTTCTAAATGCATCCGAATGTGAGTTTTCATTCCGCGAAGAGTGTTTCCTCGGTACCCACAAATTGTACATTTCAGAGCTCGACTTACACTCCCAGCATTTGAGTTCCACTGTTGAGCTTCTACCTTACTAACGCCGTTATTTCCGCTTTTAACAGTCGCCAAAGAGTTTGGTGATGACGCTTCGCAAAACGGGCATTTTAAATTGGAGAGAATAGCGGCTAATTGTTCGTTTTTGTAACAAGGTATAGCCAGTTGAAACGATGTTTGACATCTTCCGCATCGAACTACATTTAATTCAGTTTCGGATTTTTTCGCGCTAGACGACGTTTGCTGAAGTTTCAAATAACTCGAAGAAGTAGTCTGCTTCTCGGTTATTGTTTTCTTCAAACAATAATATGTTTGATGAGCTTGAAGAGTGCTAATGGTGGTGAATTTAATGCCACAAAAGTTGCAAGTGAATTGAGAATTCGATGCAAGATGCTTGCCGGGGATATCGAACGGGGCGATAGGTTCGATTGGGGCGGCTAATAAAGCTCCGAGTCCTCCTCCACCGCCTGCTGAACCACTCGTGGCACTTTTTGCGGAAGATGGCCTCAAAGTTGGAGATGGCGTTGAAGTTTTACTCGCGCTTTCGAACGCGTTATCTTCCTCCATTTTTTTATGTTCTTCTAAAATGTCACGATCACTGCTGATGTCATCAAAATCTTCGTTATTGCTGATTCGACAGGTGCTGACTTTTCGTCTCCGTGAAGGAGGTGGCGGAGGAGGTGATATGGTTCCGCTTCCGTCTTCGCTCATTTTTTGTGCTCGAGCCGCGCAGTAGTGTCGTCTGTGAACCAAATAGTTCTCCTTTTTATAAAAAACGACTCCGCAATCCATACACTTATTGGTTCCCTGTTTGGCAATTGGAAGAACGGGCGGACACGCAATCCGCGGAGATATCTGCGGATCCATCGCCGGTGACATAAAAATAGCCGCTGATCTTTTACCATTCATGATAGGCGAAGGAGAGTTAGAAGGAGTTATGGAAGAAGCCATTGGAGGTGGTGGAGAATCGTCAGATTTGTCGCTCATGGAACTAGTGTGAATATTCATTTTCGTACTCTTTTTCACCGATAAATCTAACGGTTGCTCGTTTTTAGTGTCATTAAAATGTGACGATTCTCCGTCTTGTAATGATTGAGGCGATGGCATCGAGCGATTTGCATACATTTTAGATGTCATGATATTAGTAGCGGTGCACGAACCAACCGTTAGTTCAACTTTATTATTATTCGACGAACTTCTCCGGTGATTCATTTTTGACATGGAGACTAATGAGGGCGCGGGTTGACAAGTGGCGGCGACTGCGGTGACCGGCATGAGGGATGTTTGACCGTTCGAAGACTGGTGAGGAGCTAAAATAGTAAAAGTGGGAATAAAACCGTTGGGATTGAGATTCCCGTTCGGTAGCATAAGTCCGGCGGCGGATGAAGGGAGAACACCCATGTTGGAACCCGGAATGTAGGGATAAGGAACGAGAATAACTGGGCTAGCAGATGGAAAAGTTAAGACTTGAGGAGTGACTAACATGGAATTATCGTTCGTCCGATGAGCGTTGGATTCTTCCACGCATTCGATTCTACTGTTAGATTCTTTACCGTTCCCGTTATTATTGTTCCCGCCGTTTGAATCGTTAGTGTTGGCGTTACCGTTTGAACTCTGTTTGTTGCATGACGACGAGTTATTACACGCCGTGGAAGAATTGTTGATGGGTTTGAGAACGTGACGCGTGCTGCAGTAATATTGTTTGTGCACGTGAAACGTTTTCGCCGAAGAAAATTGGATATCGCAATTGGAACAATAACGATCGGCTGGTGGAACACTGGCGGAAGACGAACCGATCACACGCGATTGCACGTTCTCGGGATGGAGATTGGAGTGCTGGAAGTAGATTTGCTTCTTGTTCGTTACGAACGGACAATGGGGACATGAAAATGTGCGGATGTGACGGTTGCTCGATGATGATGAGCGCTTCACCCCTTCGGGAAATTCGCTAACGGACTCGCACTGCGCGTTCTCGGCGTTCCCTATTGACGATTGACTGGTCCATTCGCTGTTAGAACACACTTCTACACAATACAAGAAAAACCAAACATTAAATTTCAGTCTTTTAACAAAAATGTGTAACAGGAATTTTATTAAAAACCTGTAGCTGTGTCCATCGATTGTTCATCGTTATCTTGGGCCAAGGTCCGAACGCAATAATAGGTTTGATGAGCTTCCAATGTTGTTTGATTGCTAAAACGAATCCCACAAAAAGGACAGCGTAATCCAACACCTAAAACAAAAATGTGTAACATATTATTATTTAACATTTATTTTCATGTATCATAGTAACATTTATGTAACATAACATGTACTATATTAACTAATAGCTAAATTAATTTTCAAAATTGTATAAATAGGCCGCACCTTAAAAAAAAACCACTTAAATCTCGGTAATTTTTTTTAAGGGAAAAAATTTACATCGTGCAATTTTTCGATTAATCTAAAGCTGAATGATCAAACATCATCGGTATTTTTGTGACGTCAAACTAATTATTAGTGAGGTAATAGTAAGATTTTAAGCGCTAAGTAACTGCCGGTAATCGAAATAGCAAACCTCTTATCCAATGTTTCAAGGTAATCAAAAAAAAAAACTTCTTTCGGTTAAATCTGATATCGACTTAATTAATGATTAAGGTTAGCGGTTAGAAATTTCAATGCAAAAATTACCTTGTTTCTTTATAATTCTTCCATTTTCATCCAAACGCAAACAACCGCGACCATCTTTCGGATAAAAGAATCGAGGGTGTTCCGCTAAAAAAATAAAAATATTTTAATTAGTTTTTAATTATATTTATACTGTAATTACATTTTTAAAAAATTAATTTCAATAAATATTTATCACGATAGATTCTCGTGAAATGAAAATTCGCGGTTGAAGAAATAAATTCATTTCTAATAAATATTTTATTAAAAAAAAAAATAAAGAGAAAAAACATTCAATGTTAAAAAGGACCTTTTTTTTTTTTTATAAAAATAAAAAAATTGTTAAGAAAAAAAATTCTAATCGCTGAAGATAAGAGTTTCAAATAAAAACGCATTCATAATATAAAAAAAAAAATCCATAAAAATATAAAAGGATAAATGTTATCTAAGTTATAAAATCCAATGCATTTCAAATATAATAAGAAAAATTCTAAGAAATCTCTTTCAAAAAAATAACGTAATAATAAAAAAAATAAGATTATAATTTAAATACCTAGTAACATTTTTTTTTTCTCTTCATTTTTTAAATTTTAAGTTGGAAGTAAAAGTTGGAGAATCAAAAACTTGGATTAGGCTATCCAAAATAGTTACGGTAAAAAGCCGTTCATACAATCCAAAAACTCGGATTAAGGAATTTTAAAACAAATAAAAATAAATGTTAAATATAATCTCAAATTCCAAAAAAAAAAAAAAAAAATTTTAAAAATGCCGGTGACGACATTTAAAAACAAAATTTTTTTTAAGATCTAAAAATTAATTCTTTTTTTTTTTTTTTTGAATTTTTTAAAAAATTAATTATTATATTTTTAAATTAATAATAATTAAAGAAAACAAAAAAAGAAAGAAAATGAGAAAGAAGCTATTTTGTTTACTGTTATTGAGGTCAGGATAAGTTTGCGGTGATTTAACTTCCTCGTCTGGACAAGCGACCGTGTCTGGTTTGGTCTCCGCCTGCTCTTCCTCATGACCCATATCCTCGTCACCATACACCATAGCTCCGCCCACAGAGCCCTCTCTCTTCCCTATCGCTTCCTCCCCCGACGAATTAATTGAATCTTCAATTGATTCCAAATGTTTTCTCTTCAGCCGCGCTGCCGCTTTTTCATCTTCTTCATCGCTGTTGTTGATGTCCTCTTCGACTTCGCGTTTCACTTCAACGACTGCTAATTCCTCAGAGGCAATTGCGATGCTAACTGACGAATCATTATTCACACTTTCATTACCCGGACTTGATTTCCTCTCATCTTCTTCCGCCTCTTCTTCCTCCTCCGAACGAACACTCCAAATGTCTTCTCCTACAACAACAACAAAAAAAGAAACAAATATAGTTTAAATAAATGGTTGTTTTTTTAAGTCAATTTAAAATAAAAAGTATTTTAAATAAATAATGCAGTAGCCTACGTGTAGTTGTACACATACTGTTCAACACAGTTTTATACTTTGAACACCATTAGAAATCCATTACCGGTAAGAGTAATGGATTATTTTTTTTAATTTCCGTATTACGTTGCACTAATTTTTCATAAAAATTAATACCTGTAATTTTAATCATAATTCGTTGGATTAAATATGTACAGTAACACTCAGTTATAACAACATCTGAAGGACCGAGCATTTTATGCCGTTATATCCGTTTATTTTGTGCAAAGAAAAAAGTAGTGTTCTGACTTTTTGCCGCTATAGCCGAGGTAACGTTCGTAACAGTTTTTTCGTCGTAATTGGGATTGTCACGGTTGTCATGAAAAATGACGTTATGTTTGAGGTCGTTATATCCAAGTTCAGACTGTATATTATCTATAATTTTTAATTCCATACTTTTTTTTAAATTAAAAAGAAAAACCTGAATTAATAGAGTAATTAATTAAGCTCCCATTATTATTAATTTTTTAAGTTTAAAAATATCTAATTTTCTCTCGCCTACGAAATTAATTAATTTAAATTCTAATAAAAAAAATTTTTTTATAGAACTATTAAAATTATGTAAACACACCACCACTAGCGAGTTAACAGCGCTTGTTAAATCAAAATTGTATTTATGGAATTGTTATAAAGTGCAACGTTAACCACGAAATTTGATACGATTGATAAAAGGCAAAAACAGCAGTTGCATCGTCCTGTAAATTGACTGTGCTCGTAGACTTTGATTGCCATCGTGACACTCGTTACAGCACATTTCACTTGACCAGAAAATCACCCAAAAGATATAGCAAGAAAGAAATAAAATAAAAAAAATCGGAAAAAGCAGTCAGTGATCGTCGTGTTTGTCATCACGTAATAAACCATTAAAAATACTTTACTGTATATACAGTATAATATATATCGGAAAATAAAAAGAGTTACGTTGGAAACGGACGCGTGACGTCAGCAAAGTGTATTAACCTCGAGAGGGAAAAATAAATAGGAAAAAAAATTAAATTAATAATAATAAATTTTTAAAAAGTCTAATAATAAAAATTAAATTAAAACAAAATACCGGAAGTTGCAGCAAACGGTTTCCGAATCCATCGAAATATGAGTGAATAATATTATTTATCGCGAAAAAAAAAACACGTCAAACCTTTTTCTTAAAATCTAAACAATTTTTTTTTTTTAATCAATTTTCAAAAATGTGCGTCGAATAATCAATATTTTACATCTTCATCTACGATTACGCGTGGAAAAATATATATCGCAAAAAAAAAAAAATCAAATACCAATTACGAATTTGAAGGATATAGTAATAATACACAATAAAAAAAAAAGTTATTTTTCACGTGGTGCGGAAGGAATTTTCAATCGCGATCAATATCAAAAATTCGATCTTAGATAGTAAAAAAAAAAAAAAAATTGACGAAATAAAAAAGTGTTGCCAAATTTATTGCAGCAAATTAAAATCACCGCAAATCTATCTATAAAAAAACGGAAAATTTGATAAAAACAACTTACCTGTTTTGTCACTTGAATAAAAAAAAATAAAAAAACTCAGCGAACAATTTTATAAGTTTAATTTATATTTAAAAAAAAAATTAAATTAAACTACCACTTTTTATTTTGTTTTTCTCCTTCCTTCGGCTAATAATTTCGAGTTATCTCGATAATAATAATTATTACGAAGTGAGTAAGCGAATGCTATCGATCTTCGTGCTTTGAAAGCTGATTGAATAATAATCTATTTTAGCAGCGTTTACATGTCGTCTGCTATCACGTAATTTTTTTTTCTCCCGTTCTTTCTTTCTCTCTCTCTCCAACGTGGATGTGATGCGTGTTGTGTGTGTATACCGAATATGCGTGTTTATATTTTTATTCCAAGTGTAAGGAGAGATTATTAATTTTTGTAGAGAAGAGTGATAAAATAGGTTGTATAACGCTCCGCCATATGTTTTTGCACCATGAACTGTTTGGATATACCCGAATGTTTACTTAATCGTTCATAAACACTGATATTTACTTCAAACTTTGAAGAAGATAAAAGTTTGGGAGTCTTTAAAAAAATTTTTTTTTTATTTTATATATCTACTGCATATAATATTAAAGTGTCGTTGCGAAATATATGACGTCATGAAAAATCGAGACATTTTTGTAAAAAAAAAAATGAAATCGCTTTTTGTTAATTCGAGTTTTTTTTAATCAACAGGTTTCGTCTCGTTTACCCCAGACTTTTTTTTTTGAGATTGTAATAAAAAAAATAGTAATTGTAAAAAAAAGTTCAGTAATCAGTTGAATTTAGATAAAAGTTAAGGAAATTATTTTTTTTTTCAGACCACCTGCGCGTTTTATTAGTAACAATTTAAGTTTAAATAATTAATTGTAATTTTTATGTGTGTACAAGTGGTCATTTTCGAATTGATTGTTTCAGAGAGAATTTACCATAATATTAGATAATAATTGTTTATCTTGCAAAAATAATTCAGCGGTAAAAATGCATTAAAAAAAATTAAATATCTAAAATTTGAAAAGTAAATGATAATTAAAATCACAACAAATACTTCAATTAAAAATGTTCGCTTTGGTAAACATTTATTTCTGCGTTAATTTTTAATCAAATTCGATTAAAAGTTTTAAAAAATACATTAATAATTTTTCCATATTTTAAATACGAAATAAATAAAATCTAGAAAATACAAATTTAAATAAACATAAAATTTGTTTAAAACTTATTAAAAACGAGAAGAAAAAAAAAACCAAAATTTGATTTAAACTAAAAATTTAGTTAAAATCAAAATTACTGTAATAAAAAAAAAATCCATAAACAAACGATAATAAATGCGTTTTAAATATGAAGTAAAAATCACAATTGAATTTTGCATTAATTTCGTTATATCGATCATGTTTTATTCATGCTTAAAATACTGCTGACTATTGTTCAACTTCAAAGTAGATTTTTTTTTAATTACTAATTTAATTTATCAGCGAATTATAATTAAAAATATTATCATAATATTTTCTAATAGTCGGTTTTTTTAAAAAAAAAAAGTTTGTACATTTTTGGACGTAAAGCAATTAAAAGAAATTTTAACTAAAAGGAAAATATATATCTAAAAAAAAAATGCAAAATCGGCAGAAAAAGTGTTTGTGATGATATTAAAATATGTGAAAAGAATGAAGAAAGATTCATAATAAAATATTTGTCTCATTTTTAGCTGGAAGCCATAGGCGTTAAAAGCGAAATGGCATTTGTCATTTTGTTGCTTATCAGTAAAAGCGATGGAATGAAGCAGAGATAGATACAGCTCTTATTTCCTGACAGATAAGAAAGAGAGTGAGGTCTTTTCAATGCTCTCACTCCCTCTTTCTCTCTCTCTCTCACTCCCTTCATTTCTACATAAAATACTATATAGATATATGACACAAAATGAGAGAAGAGAATTATCAGGAATAAAAATATTAAAAAAAAAAAAAAAGAACGTTGAACAGCAAGTTTTGGCATATCTCAAAAAGTCCAACACAAACCTTATCTTTTGTCTTTTTCCTGGAAATGTATTAACTTTGATATAATATTTTTAAATAATACACAAAGATAAAGGAGAGGAAAAAAAATAAAAATTATTTTTATGCAAAAACTTTTAATAATTAAATCTAAATTGATCGGTCAATTACCAAAAGATAAACGGTAGAAATTTTTCCGATTAAAATTATCGCATTTTTCATTACAAAATGCGTTGCGCATGCGAAAGTAATAATAAACAAAAACCATTAATTTTTTTATTCACTTGGATAAAATAATGAATGATTGTTATTTATTAAAAATTTATTGAAAGTAATAAAACTAAATTATTGCATAAAAGTATACTTTTTTATTTAGTTTTTGATAAAATTTTAAGATTTTTATAATCTTTATAGACTATTATCTGAATTTAATATTATATTTTTTATAAAATTTCGATAATACGATCATAATTTTAATGTTCAAAATTGTCATTACGAATGAAAATAAATATTTCCGAGAAAAATAATATTGAAGTTTTTTTTTCGAGTTATAATGATGAAAAACATATTTTTTTTTATCAGGAAAAATAAATGATTATCAAAAAATCAGCAATTTAAAATCGATAAAAGTTAATAAAAAATACTTTTTCATAATAATTCCGGTATTTATTTATTTTTTTTTAAAAAAATATTTGATTTTCCAAATTCCAGTTTTCAATAATCTCGATTTTCATCAAAAATTCTGCTTAGTCAATAACTAGAGCTGGGAGCCTAGCGCACTCCTGTAATCCTAGCATTTGTGTATTGGAAGCTGAGGTGAAGGGTGTAGTACGGACCGCGTTCGAGCCCGGAAACTACCTTCTCTTCTTCGAAGAATTCGGAAAGAATACGGAAATTTGTCATTAATGACGCAAATAAATAAAAAAAAAAAAAAACTTTCTACGGTACCGGTAATATTTTAATAAAAATAGAATTAAATTATGGAAGCAAACTGATGGAGCAATTACTAAAAATTTAAACGTAAATAACCCGTAAATGTAAATAAAAAGTTTAAAACAATAATGCTTATCAAACTTTTTTTTCAAGTGTCTTACGCATGCGCGTTAACGTTAAAAACTAACAAAAAATTTTTTTATCATGAGAAATAAATGGCTATCAAAAAAAGAAAAAAAATAAACAAATTAAAAGCGATAAAGTTGAATAGAAGTTTGGTTATCCGTCTGATCAGGTGACCAATCATCGTTTTGTTTTTTTCTCTCCCTGCTTATCGTCAAACTTGTTTATTGATTTTAATTCGATATCTAAGAGGAGAATTTGCGATAACGGCTGTTTGTCATGACAATAGATAAATTTATATGCAATGATCAATATTTATTTATGAATTTGCAGTGCTGACCTTTCGCAACGCGCAATTAATTCGATTGCCAGCGGAGTAGCTAATATCATCTGCTATCGTTCACCGGAAGACAGAAAACGTTATCTCAAAAAGTCTCTAGATAACCATTTTCTGACATCTGACTAATAATAATAATACTAAAAAAAAAAAAAAAAATTGCTGCGTTAGAAAATGTCTTTCAAAAATAATGTCACGTGAACAGCACCAAGTTTTTGAGGGTACGGTACGAGCGTACTGTACTATGATTTCGTACTCGTAGTAAAAATGATACGCCACTCCCGGACTTTCGAATTGCATCGTTCAGATCGATTACAAAAATAATATCAATGAATTTCTAGTTTTGGCGGCGAAAGCCGCGGGGAATAATTACGAACCAACACAAAGTCCTCCCCCTTCAGAATCGAGTAATTTATTGAACGGATGCTGTTCAAACTTTGTTTGGCCGAGAATTTTTTTTTTTTCTTCCCCCAGTTCAAGAGTAAATTTTATTTTTAGTAATCCCCAGTTCTCAAGGCGATATTTCAGCGTAAGCTTAGAGCTGAATTTTAAGTTGAAAGCTAAATTGGAGCTGAAATCTTAACTGCTGTATTACAGAGAACGAGTGCGTTTTTCACTTTGAAAATTCTCCCAGAAAACCAGGCATGCAATTAAAAATTATTTTGAAAGCAAATTTACGTGATAAACTATTGCAAATCCAAATTTCCATAAAAATAATCAAATTGGCAAAAACTGCATTCTGTATAAAGGGTGTCGTCGCCTAGAAAAGAGTATTAAGAACCACGACCGACACAAGTTCAAAATTATTGTGTTGATAATATTTTTCATTAGTTTGTGTTCATTTTTTTTTTCTTATTATTGTAATTTTTTATATTCTAGTTTTGTGAATTCCATTCAAAAACGTTTTAGGCTGAAACATTTAACCGTCGTTATTTTAATAGTTTTGATAATTACAATTTTTTTTTTCTTCGTTTCGATGTACTACTTGCTTACGTAACGTAAACTTGCATTGTACGTTATGAAAAATGAGTATCTTGATCGAAATAATTTTTCAAGCGAGTTAAAGTAGAAAGCGTATTTATCATTTCATCTAACTCGCGTTATGCGGGTTATGCGCGTCTATCTGATGTAATTATAAGAGAATGGGGCCAAAAAAAAAAGAAAAAAAAAATGAGGGGGGCCAAAAATGACCTGTTTCAATTTGAAGGCAGAAGTCGGATAACGATCGCGACTTTCATTTCGCTTGTTTAAAGTAGTTAATAAAAAAATAAAAATAAAAAAATGCTATATTTTAAGTTCTTTATCTGCTTCATTTTTCGTTGCTCCCGATTCAGATGAAAAACGCAAAACGATGTTCGCGATTGACGAGTGGGTGTTGCGCTTTTCGCGTGAACCACCCTTCTGGTATCTCTCTTCAAATTAACTTTCGAGATAGAAAATATATATATATCTCTAAGAGGCCCATTGAGGGAAAGTTTAAGGTGGTTTCAGGTTTTTTTTTTTTTTCTTTTTAAATAAATTATTTATTTATAATGCGATGAAATGTCGATACAACGAAGTTCAACGAGAAGGACAATTTGGCTCGTTCCATCAAATTGCAGCAAATTCGCTAAATAAAATAAGCAACTTTACAAATAAATTAAATAGAAAAAAATAATGGTTTGAATAAAGTATGCAAACACTTTAAAATAATTTTTATCATCTTTCGTATGACATCTTTGATGCGTTTATCATGATGGCGTCATACTACTCGAGTGCAAATTCTGAATGAAACTGTTTACAGAAATGCCATTTTTGTTGTAATAATTTACAACTTTATAACAAAAGTTTTGCACTATAAAAGTTGGCTAAAGCAAAATGATAATTTTGCAATACGGCCACTGTTATTTATCCGACTTGCGTTTATCTGACATTCCGTATTATCCTGATGTTCTGTTGCAAAACATGGATAACAGTGTAAAATTATACCGGTAACATAGTTGAACTATTAATAGGCTTTTTATTAACCCTCCAACATTCTCGCTTTCCCGACGTTCTGCCGATTCGTCTATGCCGGATAAATGAAACTATATAATGTACTGTATTAACGTTTGCAGCAGTAAGAATTTTGCACTAGGCTACTAATTTTTCTTACAATGAAGATTTTGCATTAATAAAGTTTGTTGTAACAAAAACTTTGCTCTATTAAATATCGTTGTAACGCAAAAAAATTTTGCACTAATATAATCCTTCTTTATATCGACATTTCGCTTTTCTTTTTCAAGAAACTCCGATCTTATCCACTTTATTCGAAAAGAAAAATTGCAAACAGTTATCATTAATTTATTTCTTCCTCTCCCAAAAATATTCGAATTTCACGCTAATCTATAAAATTTTAAAAAGAAGAATAGCGATTCGAAATCGGTAAAAAAAAAACCCCCTCGATTCAAATTTCAAGTACCGGGTAATATTATAAAGTATTAGTAGGCGTGTCCGACGTTTTGTGCAAAGTGAGTGGTAAGTTAGTAATAGGTGAATCATCGTTGTTATAGGTTGCGTAAACTACTCGTACAAAAAAAAAAAAAAAATAGGTAATTTTTTTTTTTTTTGCTCATTTCTCCTTCCCAAAAACAGTTTGCCTAACGGTTTGTTGCCTAAGTTTTAAGTCATTTTAATGGAGCTTTGAGCAGCAGCAACCTTATTTATTATGTGTACGTTATCTCTTCAATACTTTGCTTGTTCTTATCTCTCTCCACCACTAACACTCTCTCTCTCTCCTCGCTCTTTCACTCACTCATTATGTATCTTTACTCCTTTTCCTAACCCATAAATAGATATTGTGGCTGGTTGGTGCAATTGGAAGAGTATGTGTGTGTGTGCGTGTGAAAGGCAAGCCGACGTCTCTTCTTCTCCTCGGCTCAGCATTTTTACTTCGCATCGCATCTACGCATGCACACTACACTTTTTGGCTTATCTTAAGACGTTATCAGTTCTCTTAGCAGGAAGCCTAACCGAGCAGTTTATCATCTAGCAAAAGGCGCGCACACACATATACACAACTAAAACTGATATCTACAGGCGATAAGACGGCATCAACGACGACGACTAGCACGCCACCACACACATACTCAATTTTAGTTATGTTAGGTAGTGTATATATACTATGTACATGTACTGGATATATCTACACTGTGTGTATTTATGATGATGATGACGAGAAAGAAAAAAAAAATGTGATGATGACGTAGTGATCTGTTTGTATTGTTCCGATATAACCACATGCTGGACTTGTACTTTTATGTTATTGTCGAAGATGGAAAAGTATAGTTGATAGGTGGAGGTTTTGTAGAATGTTGATAGTTGTTTTTTCCCCCTTTTTTTTAATATTTATTTAAATAAAGATAATAATGAAATTATTGATAGTTTTTTTTATTTTTTCACACGAATTTAGCGCAATTATAACTGCACATTATTCTATCTTATTTGATATTTTTGATCGAGATCTCTGATGAAAGCTAAAAGCACCAACTTGTGAAATCCTAATTATGATGAAACCCAATATTTCCCCCCCCCCCTGTTTATTAATTCTATTTATTTATTTATCGTTTGGTATTTATATTTTGACTTTTCCTTGTTTTGTATGTTTAAATTTTTACTTTTTCAAACTTCAATAGGGTATTGATTAAATGTAATAATTTCGATTCAAATGCCTGATTCTGTAAACGAGTTTTCAGCTAGAGCAGAGAACCGAGTTAAACTGTAATACTTGCTGCAGCTTTAACTAATTGTTGAAACTTACAAATTCAGCGAGTCTTTGGATGGACATTACCCGGCTGACAGATGGTTGCGCAATATATGTTGTCCTGACGTTAAAATAAAGCTGAAAGTCAGTTCAGCAAAGATTTCACGCCGAAAACTCCTTTCGGTTATTGTTTGGTCAATATTTACAAATTTTTCAGTTTCACATTATTTTATGATTTGTGATGTGCATTATACAGTATTCCAAAGTCATGTATGGCTTACATGCCTATGATTCATGTTCTTAGAATTTTAGCTTTTTATAATACCGTATAACTAATTGTAATCTTCATGTTTTTAATAGCTTTGAATTCTCAAGGGCTCGATTTTTTTTTTTTTTTTTTAAATATTTGGCAATTACGAGTAAATATTATTTGTCAATATTTTTAGCTTTTCGAGATTAGAATTCAAAGTCATTCAAATCGATAACAGCATTATCCATTACTTTTTTTTTTTTTAAGTAAAGCTAATTTACATGTAAAAATTATTAGCCTATACCTCCTGACATTTTTTTTTTATTATTCGATTGACCTTAAGACTACAAACAATAATTTGTTCCGGCTAAATCCATTAGAATGCTTATTGCATGTTTAACGCGACTTTCTATATGTTAATTCAGACAGTGTGAAGTTCTTCAGCTGACAATAACCATCTTTTTTTTTTTTTACTTTTTTAAAAATTAGAATTAAAAGAAATTTATATTCTCTGATTGACTTTCGAAATGTCGTGCCAATATATGTAGAGAAAAAAAAATGATTCGAACTTATAATTCTAATGTCTTTGTTATTGTACTAAATGGTCAATAAAAAAAGAGTTGACCGCGACGATAACATCTACACGAATGTGTATTTGCAAAAACAATATCGTGTGTCTCAAACTGACTAGACTTAAGCCGTTAAAGAAGATTATATAACGCATTGACCTGTCTCAAAATATTATTATCATACACATAAAAAAATACTTTTTATTATTTTAATAAGAAAATATTCTAAATAAAAACTACTCTCAATTCACTTTAAATAATAATTAAAAAAATGATAGTCGGACTTAATTATGTCCTTAAAAAAAAATCTTTAAAGTATTAAAACTATAAATACCGGTACAGTAAAACTTGATTATGACGACCTTGGATATAACGTCATCTCGGACGTAACGTTATTTTTCAGAAATCAGAAAACTACCTTAGCAATATTGGGCCAAATTTAATGACTTATTTTTTGTGTCTTCTACAGTGAAAAAAGCAATATTTATTTTTATAAATTAAACTATTTATTAATTAAAACTATTTGGGTGGGACTTATAAAAACACAAAATTTTTTAAATGAGACAAATTTTATATATTTGAACTTTTATCATTTAAAGAAATCGACTGATTAATTAGTTTTAACGATTCATAGGTTAATAAAAAAAAAAAAACCCTTAATGACAAAAAATTGTCAAACATTAATATTTTTATCTGCGAGTTTAATCAGAAAAAGGAAGGAAAAAAAAAAAATAAAATAAAGAGAAATAAAAATTTCATGTTTTTTTTTTTTAAAGGTCGCTGATTTGTAAAAATAAGCGAAGTATGCGGTAAAAAATGTAAGGTAGGTGGCGCGAGTGGCGATGACCACCGCAAAACCAAAATTAGTGAAGATTTCAACTTGTGATAAGAAAATGAATTTGTAATGGAGAGCCCGAAAAAAAAATTCGAGCAAACCTGTTTTCCATTTTCAAAGATGGGCGATGATAATGATAAAAAGTAATGAACATTAATAATACATGAAATCTCAGCTATTAAGACTTCGTTTTCAATTTTTAAAATCCCGAATCAGATGTCGTCCCTTTAACTACTTACAGTAACAATTATTACAAATTTAAATATAAAACGAGTTAAACCTGGACAAAAAAAAAATAATAAATAAATAAAATACAATTAAAATTAGAAGCTCAGTCATTTTCTTTAATTTGTGCGCTTAATATAGACAAAATAATTAATAAGGCATTATGATTAATGTCTAGACATTTCATAAACGGAAAATGAAGGTTGGTCAAAATGATAAAATATTTTCTTTTCTTATCAATTTGATTGGTCATTATCTGCGAGTCTCGGTCGCTATGAATAGGTTAGTTTCGGTTAGGCGTAATGACGTATAAATTTAATTTTTCATAATAATTATTAGGCTACATAAAAAAGTTAAAAATGTCTTTCATTGATCACTTTGCATAATCAACATATCTTGTCAGTGGTTGTATGTGTGCTGCTTGAAGTCCTAGACATTATGTACAGTAATGCCAGAAAAGCAGTGATACGACTGTTTTAATAAAACTTTACATTAATATTATAAACGTTCAAGTCAATACTAGTCACTTCATTGAAAGTACTGTTAGATGCCCACGGAAGCTACTCACCAAAAGAGAGAGCTCCCCTTACTCTTAGTAACAGTTCTGGAACTCGAGAACCGAAAACCTTCGCCCATATAGGCTATCCTAGTAGTTGACTACTTCTCGGCTCCATAGAAAATACTGCTGAGCAGCTTACATCGTACTAACAACTCTATAAGACTATAACCAAATCATTTTCTAAAGTAGGCCCTACTGTATTGTTCTTTTGCGCCTTAAATGGCGTACAAGTTGACTTTGAATTTAAAAAAACGAATAAAAAATTGGTTAGTCGTCGCCGTCGCTTTATGACTGTTAATTTGTAGGCGAATAAAATGATAAAAAAATAAATAAATAAATAAGATGAAATTTGTGTGTGTGTGCGTGCGTTTTCGTTATCAAAATTTTAATCGTAGACACATCCTGTGTGTTGGCCGAGCGATAGGGGAAAATCCGAGCGGAGAAGGGAATTTCAGATAATAAACTCGTTTGTTACTTATCAGCATCGCATTTAATCCTTATTTACTATTGCAGTTGAAGTTGAAGTTTAAGATAAGGATTTTGAACGAGAGAGAGAAGTAACGAAAGAGCGAGCGAGTCAAAGAAAAAAAAAATTGATTGAAAAAAATTTCTGTTAATTTTTTAATGAATAAATAAAAGGTCAAAATCAAAGTTCACGATTTGTAAATGGATAAGTGAATGACAGACAGACTACCTACGAACAACCATTCGTTTTAACCCTTATCTACAGTATGCACTTTCAACTACTGTATGATAATAGTATTTAAATTTACGCGGTTTGGATAAATGAAACATTAGATGATTTTGAGTCTTAAACAAAAACAAAATGCAGTGGGCCTATACACTTTATACAGTACATGTAATTATTGCCTACAAAAATCAAAAATCTCAAAACTATACAATATTTTTAAATCCAAATTCCAAAAATCTTGAAAACCACACATTCCGGGATCCTTCAAAAATATCGGAATTCAACTTACAACACCTCCATTAATAATTTTGATGCAATATAATCTTCAATATTTTGACATTGGTATTATAATCCTAAAAATCTCAAATGGCGGTTAAAAATACTTGTAAAAGTCTCAAAAATCAAAATATCTGAAAAATACAATATTTTCAATATCGAATACCCGGTATCAAACATTTTGAAAAATACGTCTTCCAAAATCCATCAAAGATATCGATACTCAACTTTTAAAATCTCTAAAATTTAATGATGTAATATACAGACTCAGTACAGTAATTCTTATTATTTTAATATTGGCTTTACAATCCTAAAAATCTCAAATCGCAAGACAAACTTACAGGCGCCAAAAATCTTAAATCGCAAACCAAAATTGCAAAATTTAAAAAAATATATTGTAAATATACGGAACATGCACTAAACATTTCAAAATCTCCAAATGACATAAAAAAATGAAAATCCTAAATCTTAAAATTTAGAACAAAAATCTCAAAAGCCAATTTAAAAAAAAAAATAGGCAAACTTACTGCCATTAATATAATTTTTTTAAAAATAATAATAATAATAATAATGTGTTAAATAACAAAAATTATGCAAATTATTTTTGTACGGAACAATATTTTTTTTAAAAAAACTTGATTGGGTTAATAGGAGTAATCCCTCCCAATTTGAATTAAAACAATCCTTACAAAAAGTAAATTATCTTTTTTAATTTAAAAATAAAATTTAAATTATCAAATAATAAAAAAAAATACATTATAATATCAATTCCGAAAAATTAATTAAAAAGTAATTATTTGATTAACTTGTACTGTAGTAAGTTATCTTCTCCGACATTTTTGAATGATTCTGATACCCAACTAATTCAAAAAGAGTCCATTTAGAAGAAAAAAAATTAGTTGTAACTCGAATGAAAATTTTAATCGTTTTACTAATTTAAACTTTTTTTTTCTCTTCGGCTAATTAATCGTTCCCTATCAGTTTGACTCTTGTCTCATTCTTCGCTTAACTATTACTTTTAAACGACATTAATTACTAGTAAATACGATAAAATTCCTTTAGCGAAAGTTAAAAAAAAAAAATTACGAACTAAAATAATCTTAACTTTTTATCTATTTGTGCTAATTAATTATAATTAATTTATATGTGTGCACCTGCCTCGATCGCAAACCAACGCGTTCTATCAGCCGATTTCAAAAAAAAAAATAATAAATTTTTCGATTAAATAAAAAAAAAAATTCTCGTTAATAATTTTTCTCCCTAAATAAATAAATAAATATGTAAATAAGTGTTTTCAAACGTCCATCTTTACAGTTTCCAACAAATCTGCATACGAAAAGCCTTTCTGATTTGGAGAAATAAATTCAAAATGGCAGACGGTTATTCAAAAGTCCATTTGCGAGAAAAGAAAAAAAAATAACATACAGAACGTATTATTCAATAAATAAATAAAAAAAAGCAGTATTAAGCAGAAACATAAATACATATGCAAATTTGTTAGCCGAAAATAACGATAGAAAAAAAAAAATAAAAGTTTTTAGGTTTTTGTTGTTTATCCAAATAATAACTCGGCGCGCATGCGTACTACAACGATTCACTCAATTATAGATAACACGCGGTGATATGGAAAACATGAGGTGTACGGTATATTTGATAGAATTTATATGTTTTTTCAATGTTTTATGCATTCGCTTGACTATACAAAAGTTGTCAATCATTTTATTTTATAAATCATAAGATAAAATGCTATTTCAAAGCGCCAAAGGCTACTATGAGCTTATTTTTTTTTTCTTTTTTACATAAAAATAATACATTTTCTTTCCTCGAACTCCTCTCAAAAGTTTGGCTTTTTGATAAATAAAAAAAAAGTTTAACGATTCAAATGAAAACGACGAAAAAAGACGAATAAATCGAAAACTTAGATTTGAGAAGTTTTCATTTGAACTGATACTTAGCAAAACTTTCCTTTAGGCAAAAAGGTTCCGTCATATCGCGCATGCGCCTTACAACTAAAGCGTAAAGGTCCACATCCTTTACGCACTGGTTTATTCTAAATAAAATCTTAAAAATATACCTTAGAACCTTAGAAGAGTTTCCTGAAATGATCCGTAGTAGTTTTCTTTCTACTCTTTTCGAGTTACATGTATAGAACTTCACAATCGATACCGGTATTTAATAAATAAATCTTAGTTTTTAAAGTTCTAGAAACTAAAAATATAAGTGATTAATTTTCTAAAAACAAGAATTTTGCGTGGTGGGGCAGTAAAGTAATAAAACTGTTATAATAGACCTTTGTACAGTATTTATTACAAAGATTCCAATCAATGTTGGTGCCTTCAAAATTAAGGGTCTAGGGAAGCTACTCACCAATGGAGACCTCCCTCTACTCTAAATAACAGTTCTGAAACCCTAGAAGTGGAACCATATACGGGTACATTTGACCGGCCACAGCGTTTGACTGTTGACTATCAGTGACCACATAGCGACCTTATAAGTAGATTTTCAATCGAGGCAACAAAACAGAGCCCCCAATACTTAGATCTGAAAAGTAGTAAAGTCTTTGGGCCACAAAAACTAGGGCCCTAAAACTGCAGCTAAGAGTAGGGGAGAAGTCTCCTCTATCCGATGAGTACCTTCCAATACCATCTAACTGCAAAGCTATTACATTTTTTTGACTTGAATTTTTCGTACGGTAAATGTTTTCATGTTTGATAAAATAGCAAAAACTTAAACACGCATGCGCAGTTTAGTACATGTATTTCCTAAAAATATAAACCCTATCACTCTGTTAAAATACATTACCGGTAATACGTTTGGTTTTCAACGACAAATATCTAAAGACTTTTGTTTCACGAACAATTCCGCAAAACTTTTCCAACGGAAATGTTACAAAAATTTGAAATTTTCAGGATTTATGAGCTAATAATTTTTTTTATTTACAGAAAACAAAAAAAATAAATAATAAGATTACAACGTGTACAAGAAATTGCCAAGATTCTCATTTTTTTCTCCCCATTAAAATTGATGACGTCATCCTTGATCAATCACAATTGCTCTATTAATTCTCCAATAATAATAATGATCTAAAACTGCGAAGCAAGTTATTAGAAGTTAGTCGAAGCGTATTAAGTGCAACAACATGATACTTCATTTCTGATGGTGTGTGTGAATTGAAGCGAATTATCCCCGCCCCCTCTCTCCCTCCCGCCACCCCCGCACGTGAGGCGAGACTATCGCTATCTGCCTGCGCGTCCACAACAACCATTACCAATGTCAGAGAAAAGTTTCTCTCATTTTGAACGAAAAAGGAGAGAGAAAATCAAAAAAAAAAAAGACTTATGACTTCTACTTGACTAACTTTTACTTCAATTTATCATTTAAGCTTATTGTTTGAAATCAACAGTGGAGGAGAGTGTCACACGTGCATTCGTCACATCACGAAGTAATTGGCCGCTCACGTGTCAAAACAACTTCCGCACATTTTCAACGAATACGAGAAAAGAGACAAGAAAAAGGCAAAGAAGAAAAAAAAAAATCTTGCCAAAATTAGCATGGAAACGCACCTTATATCTTATACCGGTAACGCAAGACTTTGGTGACGCGATTTTTTCCCTCTTCCCTCCTCCACCCACCATCTTTTTCGGTGATGGTTTGACAGTGCTGTTAAGTTTAGGAGGGAATTTTCTTAAACTGTATGTCACCTCGTTGTTATCAATGTCATCAAGCTCTAGCATCATTATTTACAAGCGGTGGTTTTTTTTAGGGAGTTTTTGAAAGCATTTCATCTCCGGAAATTCCTTCTATCATCTTTTTCGAAATGAACTATCTGGTGTAACAACAGATGACGTTCCGACTAAAAATGATGTACTGTGTGTCTACATAAAAGCTAATTACACTTTTCTTGTGTGTGTGTATAATTAACAAAAACAGCGGAAAAATATTATGTTTTTTGGAAATGAGGAAGAGGGAAAAAAATGAACTCGATGATTGATTCGTTAATATAAATTTATCGTTTATTTCAAACATTTATGAGCCATAATTTTTATTTATTAAAATTTAAATAAAATGTTAATCAAAAGCAATCATGCAAAACGCAGCTGCTCTGCGAGTAAGCGTCCAATCGGGGGATATATTTTAGCTTCAAAAAAATATTATGTAGGCTTAAAAAAAATTGAGGGTTTTTTCTATGAAGTACTTAACTAGATAAATTTAAATTAAATACACGTCTGTAATAATTTATAATTCAATTTAAATTTTTGTTAACTTGACTCAAACTGATTACAATGCAATTCGCAACATTAAAAGCGGAAATAACACTCATATTAGTGCATATTAATGCACTTTCAAGTTTTTGCTGTTATTAAAAAATAAACAAGATCCAAAATGAATAGTATTTTATCAATCAAAGAAACGGAAATCTACTACCATTTTCTACCAGTAGAGTTTTTTTTTTTTCTATTCCAAAATTATAATTTTAAAAAAAATAGCAAAAAGTTGAAAAAATTAAATTTTTATATTTGTTAAAGTTAATAAATGTCTTCTAAAATCATAAACATAATATTTTTAAACCGCAAAAAAATTTATCAAAAATGTAATAATTTCGAAAATTCGAACTCACTTAAAATCACTACGAGTATAATATTTACCCAAAATAACAGCGATACATAATCGAAACAATTAAATAACTCACTACGCAGTATTTTTTTTTTAAGGTTGTTTACAATTACTGGTACAGTATATAGATACCTTATGGAAGAGCGCACACCTAATATTATTGCGATTAGTTTCACGTTACAACGCATTATAGATTTATAAGCTAAACACACTTTTTCCTTTAATTAATTAATTCTACAAATATCAGACTGTGTTTTTATAAATGACAATTGCAAATCTGTAAATTAAATACCGGTACATAAATTTTGTTTATTTAAAATTACTTTTGGTTAATCAAAAAAAAAAAATTTTGTTTTTAGAAAAAATTATATTTTAGGCTAATTAAAATTCTTTTTGGAGTACATATATAATTTTTGTATGTAACTTTGTAATAATTGCTTGTTTTGGAAAAAAAACCAATTTCCAGTTATTAAATAAACTAATCATTAATCGAAAAGCAATAATTTTCTTGCATGAAAGCTTTTAAATAGCATTCGATTTGCATTCCGCTAATGTTTCTTCAAATAAAAAAATATATAAAGTGTATTTAAAAAAGAAACATTCCGTCAGGTAGTATTAAAACCTGTGGTTTTAAATTGCAAATTAACAACGTTGTCATCGATGAAAATTATTTATCTGATTTGCCAGCATCATTAATCCTACTTCGTATCAGAAAAACATCGGACAAAAACATAATTATAGAAAAATAAGTGGAGTGTGAAAATCAAAATTTATTCCATGTCAACTGCAAAATTTTATCAATTAAAAATTTAAATTTCATAGAAATTAACATTTAAAAATATTAATCTTGTCATTTTTAATATCTTTTTTAAGCATTTTCGTCGCTGATAAAAATTTCTAGATAAATAAATTTGTTAATATTAAAGAAAAAAATAGATAAAAACTCCAAAAATCTTAACCAGCTGCCGGAAACTAGTCAAATTTTAGAAATATATTAAATAAATCTAGTTTTTCCGAGTAAAAAAAAAATAAAAAAATAAGACCAAATTCATTGAAATTTTAATAAGAATAAAAAAAAAACTTATCTATATGAACATAAGTTTGCAAACAGCTTTTTCGTTTTATCTCAATTTCATTCATTCTATTTCTCCCAACTTTTTTTATCTTTTTTATTTTATATATTTTCTTACCAAAAATAGAAAAAAAAGAAAAAAAAAAAAAATCTTGAATAAAAATAATAAAGAAATATGTTTGAGACCTTTCACTGAATCTTAAGCTTTACCACTATTTTTAATCCATAGAGAAACACAAAATAAAAGCAAAAATATAATAAAAAGTGTATATGATTTTTAAGAAAAATATACCGTATATAGTATATACGGTATAAAAAAAAAAAGACGAAAAAGTTTGATATATACGCGATCAAAATTTCTAAAAGAGTGAGTGAGATGGCTAAAAGTGGGTGGTGGAATGAGGTGAAATGGGTGGAAGAAAAAGCAAAGGGCTTTTACACATTCTTAACACGTCCTTAAGAGGTTTTTTTCTTCTTTTTTTCTCTTTCTTCGTCTATCTCAAATATTTGGTAATATTCACTTCTTTTCTCTTCTTTCGCCCTCACATACATAACGGATTTTTCCTCAGTTATTGACTCATATACTAGTATATATACAGTATATTTTTTTGTCTCTGTGGAACTCCTATCCTTCCTATTCATCTCTCACTCTCTTTTCATTTATATGGAGGAAAAATATAAAGAGATATGATTGGAGGTTGAGAGAAAAATGCTGATAAGCAGCCATGTACGTGAAGATAGAACCGATTCTCGATTCCAGAATCAAATATTAAGAGAAATCGATTGGAGATTTTCTTTTCTTTTTTTTTTTTTAAAAAATAATAATAATAAAAATATGCCATTGTTTATTTAAATTTAAAATCTTATAGAATATTATTGGTGTTATGCAAAAGACGTTGGAGAGGGAGGGGGGTAATATGAGTTTCCACCCTATCCACCTTGAAACAGTCCTAGATATAATTATTATTATGTTGAAGGTAAACTATTCAAATTAACATTTTTTGACGAATTAAAAATTAAGACTCGTTTGCTTTTAGGCGTCAAATTTATGGCCTCTCGGTTTTTTTTTTTCTTTTTCCGTCATTTAGTTTTAAAAATAGCAATCAGTATTTTTCGTATTGGGTAAATTGTGTAAGAATAACACAAGGCTGGGTTCTATAAGTAATAATTAGTATCCTTAAAACCCAAACATTGTATTATTTAAAATTGTAGGTGGCCTTCTGGCCTTCGTGGCTCTCTGCCGCCAGCACCACATCTAATTATTTCATTCACAATACAGTGTACTAAAGATATTTTTTTTTTATTTCGCCAGTAAGTGCGATGATTATTAAAATTGTTGAATATATTTATTCTAACATTAAAAAAAAAATCAAAGATTTACATTTAAATATTTTTGTAATTTACTGTAAATATTTAATTTAATAAGGTACTGAATAAATATTGATTAAAAGCGAATTTCCGATTAATGTTTATAGAAAGTGATTCAGGAACATGGCTTTCTCTGTCCCATCCTGGCCGACCTAATTCAGTTTTATAGGGATAGTAGGACAGAAAGAGAGCCTCAACAGGCCAAAATGTTATTGACGTGATGCGCCTATTATTTATTTTCGATTGATTGCACCTTTATGAAAGCAATTTGGTAATGAGCGATGATCCAATACGAGCCTCGTACAACAGTTTGCCAAATCAATAACATTAAGCTAATAATTAATAGTTAGAAGGTAATACATTTTTTCCCTCTTCTCGCAATTGGCTATTTATTAATAGCTCATTATTGAAGATTTGCGCAATAATTATCAAAAGTTTGTGCAATTTTTTTTTAAACAGATTTTCGTAATTACTCTCAAAAATTTGAATAATTAATCTTAAATTTTGCCGAATGCTTTTCGTACAGTTTTTCTAATAAAAGAAACTTTTCACTATTACAGTACATGTACAGTACTCGAAAAAACCGGCATAAACAATAGAAAATCTATATCAAAATAACATTCTTCATCATTTTAGTAAACAAAACAAAAACTCTTTTGAGTTTTTCTAAAATAAATAAATAAAAAAAAAAAAATAGCCTACTCGACGAAGGAAAATAAAAAAATCACATTTTCGCATATTCCTTATTATTAATAGCAATATACGAGATTGAATGATGTATGATAGAAAGCTGAAAATTGTAAGAGTTTATTTTTCTATTAAGTGCGCATCTCCCCCCCTGCCCACCCACTTCGTCGCCACCCCCCATCTTAGCAATCAAAGCCTATTACAAACAACGCTTTTCGTAAACCACATTTTAAGAATATTTATCACACACGTGCACAAAAAAAAAAGTTGATTTCAATTTCCTTCTTTATCAAAATGAATGATAAGGAGGAGAGAGAGTGAGTGAGAGAGAGAGAGAAAGGAGGGAGAGTGGGGGGTGGTAAGGTGGAAAACACAACTCTCATTATTATTAACCCTCGTATCACCCTCATCCCTCTCTCACTCTCTCTGTCTATTTTCTTTCTATCTTTCTTCGCCGAAGCCACGCCTCCTCTTTCTTTTTTTCCCCCCTTCTCTAATGAAATCGAGTTGAGCGTGTAATTAAATTCACAATGACGTCATTCAAGCGCCGTTTTTTTTTTATTATTCGACTTTTTTTGTTTTAATTGATTAAAACGCTATTCATCAATGGTTCCTATTCACTAGCAATAGAAGAGGAAGAAGAAAAAGAAGAAAAAAAAAAAAGGGTTTTATTTTTTTGAGAAACAAAGTAGGGAGAGACAAAATGTAATTCGTTACGTAAATTGCATTTGTTTACCACATAATTATAAAATATTAAAAACGAAGAATTAATAAGACTGTGAATGCATTTACTTATTTTTACTTTATCGCTTACTGCGCCTACAAAATTAAAAATTTAAATGTTTTTAAAAATAATTTATTATTGAATGCTTTTTATAGCGCAAATAAATTCAGCAAGTAAATATTCAGCTTAAAAAATGCTCATTTTTAAGACATAATAATTATTGTACTAGTTGCTATGTTTTATAAAATGTGTGGGTTTTATTTATAGATGGTGCCCTTTACACAGTTGTTCAAAAATGTTCACCCCCAATATGAATTTTTAAGTTTAAAAATGAAGTCTTTTTAAAAAGTTTTAGATAATTGATCCGGTTCCCACAGTAAAACCAGTGAGTAATATAAGCAGCTCAATAAATTTTATGTTCATTGGTGCTGTTAAGACCATTGGTTTCAAGAATTAGAATCCGCTTAATGGGCTTAGACCATTTTGAAACTGAACGCCTACATTTTTTCATAATTATTTTGCTAAAAGATGCCACAAAAAAAGTTAAAAACTACAGATTTTAGAGTTCTGACCATATTCTTGAATAAATAAAAAAAATCTACACGTTTTCAATTTCCAATGCTAAACTTTTATAGCTCTTCAATTTGCAATTGAACACTTTTATTGCAAAATTACTTGCCCTTAAATTTAACGCAAAATTTGTTACCCCTCTACAGCTGAATTAGCTTCACTTTCAATAATAATTTTATGAACGAATAATTTTTTATATCTACAATAAACGTATAAAAAATAATAATAATAATGTCTAATTTTAAATCGTAATACTTTATTAATAGTCAATATTGAGAAATATACATAACTTAAACGCTAATATTTTTTTAAAAAAATAACTACTGTATATGAATCGCAACAAATATAAAACTCATTTTAAATTAATGTTTCAATTAACCTAAGCATTTTTCGCGCTTAGAGAAATACTTTTTTTTTTCTTTTCCCCAACATATAATATTGCATAGCGTAGACGATGATATAAGTTTCTGCGTACTGTATATCGGGATAAGGCAAGAAAAAAAAAAAAAATGCGGGGGAGATAGAAAAAAAAAATGTAGAAGCTTATTTAACGCGTTCACAAAAGCGAGATAATTTAATTATATGAAATAAGATATCTTTGTTAAGGGAAAGGGATAAAAATAAATTACTCCCACCCATCCAACACAACCCTCTCTTTTCCAATGCATCAAAAAATATATATTTATGCTTGGCACACACACGCGCACGTAGCATACGAAAATGATAGTAGCGCTGCCAACGGGCAAAGGATAAATCACAAATCTAAAAGAAAAAGAATAAAAAAAAAAAAAACACAGTAGGATAAAAATAAGGGAAAAGAGAGGGGTGAAAAAAGTGGGTGGGATAAAGAAATTCACTCTCACAGTTGATTTTTATATATAATAATAATAATAATAAAATGAAAAATTATCTCTTATGTGAAATCTCAACGTTAATGAAATGTTTATGTACAAAAAATAATAATAATAATAAAAAAAAAATTTAAAAAAGAAAAAAAAAATGGCGGCGTGTACATGCGCATGTAGCAGACGATAATAGAAATATAAACACGTAAAATAAGAGTTAAGAAAAACGAAAAAAAAAAAAAATCGCACGTGACAATAAAGTTTGTCGTCTGCACGCACCGATCTTTTTCTATATAATATTAGAGAGTATATAAAAATAAAAGGGGGGGGCTCATAGAAAATGAATGAAAGAAAAGTGGGGGGTGGGGAAAAATAGCGAAGGGAGGGTGGGGGTAAAAAAAAAAAAAAGTTGAAAGATAAAAGCAGACGCTGAGTTCGAGTGAAAACCGTTTAATTTCCTGTTCGACTAAATAGGAACGAAGAAAAAAATCTTCAGTTTTATTTATCAAGAGTTAATAATAAAAATAAAAAAAAAAATTTAAAAAATTTCCTACAGAGATTAATTTGAACAGTTGGTTCTTCACGTGAGGTGTTGTGATTGACACCCACCCACCCATCTACGAAGCGAGAGGGAGGGGGAGAAGGGATGATGATTGACAGCTCACAAACAATTACCGATTCTTTAGCAATCTAATGAACAAGTTTAATTCATGCTAAATACGGGACAAGCGAAGCAGCCATAAAAAGTGTAGGGAAAGAGAGAGAGAGAGAGAGAGGGGGGTTTAGTCAAAGAATTATCTACCCCTCACACCAATGGGCTTAAATGCCCTAAGAAAAAAAGTATACCCCCCTTTGATGCTATTCTCATTCAAATGCGGATGGTATTTTTTTTAATACTATGTGATTAACATTAATTGAAGCGCTTGCAGCAATAAGTAGACAACTCAAATTTTTTTATTTCCCAGATTTTTTTCACTTCGTAGATATATAAAAAAAAAAAGTCCACTATCGACACTAGTGCTGCGTTTATGAAGCTGAGTTTTAGTTTTTATGTTATTTAACAAATAGTGCCATTTTTTTTACAAGTTCAAAGGAAGTTGGAGGAAAAAATTTTGAGTTAATGAAATTCAATTGATTTCTCAACTCAATTTTGAGTGACATTTTGTAAACTATACGCGCAATAATTACGTATTCACCGCATTTATTAATTCCATAAAGAGATATTTTTAATGCCATTTGAGGCAAAAATGAAGTACATTGTACATGTAATTTAAAAATTTAAATCAACGCTCTGCTACATTAAAAACTGTATGGCGGCAAGTCCTTCAATTATTATTTTTTAAAAAATGAATCTACGAATAGATAGAATATCAATTTTGCTCATGACAGCAGTGAAATAGTGACGCAATTTAATTTAAGATGAAAGTCCCATCCTATATTAGATGACAAGCCTTCACAGACCTCTTTGCAGCAGTGGCTATCGAATAATAATATTTTTAAGAAAGTAATTCAGGAAAAATATAATATGCTGTATTTAACTTGACGAACTTAAAACTGCAGCAAATTTAAAATCTACTCTTTTGTCCGGTTCCTTGGATCACTTTCAGCTATAGCGGAGAGCTGTGTTAAATTTTAATAATTATTTTCTTTTCTTATCGCTGAAACTTATAAACTCAGCAAATATTCAGACAGACATTACCCAAAACAGATGATTGCGCCATGTAATCTTGTCCTCAACATTATTCTAAGCCTTAAAAACTCGTCTTGAAAACCAGGCATAATACAGTAATACATGTACAATGTTACCTTTAAAAAATCTTATTTAAAAAAATATATATTTAAAAAATTAAATTAATTACTTTAAATTACCAAAATTCAAAAATTGATAGAAGACGGTAGAAGATCGTTGCAATAAATTTCTTGAATTGTGGAATGATGCATCGTAGATTAAAAACATTAGCTAATTTTATTAAATCATAAATTTTCCACCAAAATCAGCGACTGATGTAATAAAAATTCGAAGAATGCCACGTTTTTTCTTGAGCAAAAATTTCTTAATTATCGATAACTAGACGTTAATGTGGTGTAACAAAATAAACTTGCTACTTCTTTTTTTTTTTTTTTTAATTATTATTTAAAAAATTGATTTATTAAAAAGATTTCGCAAGTACAAAATTACGACTTTCCGAATATAAAGTTAAAAATAGTTAACAAAATAATTATTCTTTAACTAGCTCGATTACTTTAACGTTGTATCGGTAGTAAAATGTCGTGTTCGAGGGTATAATTTGCAGGGGTTCCGCGCGCATCCTCAGGTGCAACATCTTAAGTTATGGCCGTTCCGATACTTAAAACCTATGATTACAAGATTAAAAAAATTTACCTTTTTCGGTTTAGGCAAATGTTTTTTCAACTTTAACCTGAACGCTGCTAGTAATCAGCATTATTAAGAGAAAAAGAAAAAAAAAAGTTGAATAAAAATTGTTTAGATAATAACATAAAAAATGCGTGTTCAGATTTTTGCAATTGCTTTTTCTCGTACTTGTTCGTTTTATCAGTTTTATTATAAACTCGCGCATCTCAATCAATTGAAAAGTCGGCATTTTAAAAAATATTTTCCCATCACCAAAAAAAAAAATAAATAAATATTTAAATAAGCCTTTTTCTCAATGTTAAAATTATGCAAATAAGATGAGAAAATGCTATGTTTCGGCTTCAAAAAAATTGTTTTCTATTATTGTGTTTGTTTGTTTTTTTCGTTCGAAAGAATTATATAAAAAAAAGTCCCATTTCAAGTAGGAGAATTCAAAAATCGTGCAAAATTTCAAATATTTATCGCACTCTTTTTGTCTCGGCGAACAAACAAAACAAAAACCTAGCAAAAAGATAGAAAAATAAAGGAAAAGTAATTAAAATAAACAATAAAATTAACTCACGAAAATAATTTTTTTTTTCGAACTTAAAAAAAAAAAAAAGAAAAGAAAAAAAAAATACTAAATGAAATAAAAGAAACGGAAATGAAGAAAATAAAATAAAAAAAAAATACAACCGAAAACATCTTTTAATTAAGTTGATAAATGCAAAACGCGTCAAAGTCAATGTAACGGAAAAGCGCTTTCAATGTTTTATACGTCGTGCTATAATATCAAACGCTTGGAGAAGAAAAAAAAACACTAGAGTAAAGTAAATTCAGTCAATGAATAAAAAAAATACTAAAAAAATAATTATCTCCCTCACCATTTTTTTTTTGTTTTTGTTTTTTTAAAGAACTAAAAAGTTTTTGTTAATTTTTTCCTTTAAAAGCCAGCAAAATTAAGTATTCGTTACCAATCAGAATTGATTCTCTATTGTTCAAAATGATAATACCGCAACAAACCGAAAACAAAGACGATAAAAAAGTGTAACATAAAAACGCTATTTATTATTATTATTATTTTTTTTTTATTAAATAATAATATTAGGCGAACACTTAATTGAGTTGTTATTAAAGAAAAAAAAATCAAACCCAGCAGAAGAAAACTTTTTTGCAACTATTAATTAACGTTTTTATGCCTTTCGGTTTGGTGTTTTTTTTTATGTGGACTTATTGTTTTCTTAAAGATGTAAAAAAAAAAAAAGAGAGAGGGAAGGGAAGTGTTAGGGCGTTAACAACATTTTGGCAAATTAAAAAAAAAAAAGCCACCATGTAAATGAAGGTGATAAACAGTTTCAAATGAAAAACGCACGAATTTTCGTTGAAGGCTATGCGATTATTTTGCCATTTCTATTTGAAGATTTATCGTTTGTTTATCGTACGAATATATATCCTCACTTTGAAAAGCATTTTCTTCGACTGTATTCATTCACCGATGACGGAACAACAACAACAGAAAATGTGAAAACGAAAATAAAAAAAAAAAAACCGAAATCGAAAAAAAAAATAATTCATTTAGACTTTTTAAGAGGAAGTTCGACAGGAAGTGAAAAGAAATTAAGAAGTTTTTAAAAAAAGATTAACATATACGGTATAGCAGAATCTCATGGAATTGTGTGTAGGGGAAGAAACAGCCTACAAAAAAACAACAACTTTCTTAGCGTTAGAAATAAGCCTAAATTTAGTAACACTAAACCAAAATCTTATTTAATCAATACCGGTAATCAAAAATCTATCAAATTGAAAATTGATTTACTAAATGAAAACAAAATTTTACATTAAACGTGCTCATTTCAAAGTATAAAAATTGCATAAATATTTTACTGTGATTAATAATAATTTGTGTTTTCATTTTCTTATGGTTTATAGTCTCGATATTCCAATCTCAAGTACCCTTTGTAACTATCTTTTTTTGTTTGAATTTTGGACCAAACGTCAATAATTAAAAAAAATTTACATAAGCCACTACCGGTACGCTATAAAAATCATGCAATATTTTTCGATGGTCAAAGTTTACATGTACAGTATTTTAACCCTCAGCCTTTTAAAACAACTTGTTCGAAATTTTCGCAGAATATAAATAAGTAACATGTGTTTTTTTTTTATAAAAAAAAATAAAAATTTCGCTTAAAATGCTTTCAAATAATATAAAATAAAACAAAACAACGATTATTCTCTTGTTCTTTATAAAATAGCAAAACCAATAGCAGATGTTTGTCAAAAACATAAATATTTAACGAAAACTCAACTATAGGATCACCTGTTCCTAAAAACCCAACTGGTTATAAAATGTTAACATAACCGTACACAATTGCCGCAGATTTTATCCGAAAGTACCTACTCGTACTATTATACCGTAACAGAACCTTGATTAATCCGAGTTTGTTATTTTCGAGCGACCCGTATCATCCGAGCCATAACCTTGAATTTCTTAAAACTGTAAATCTTCATTAATCTAATTAATTAAAAATTCATTTAAAAATGTGCGAAATACTTTTTTGTTTTTAAATAAAAATTTGCGTTTAATTTATTTTGAACTTTTAATTTAAATAATTACCGATAAACCATCTGCACAATAAATGCTGAATTTAATAGCCTTTTAAAAGACCATTATTTTTAAACCCAATTTAGGGCAAAACAATTTAACAAAAATTTAAATGTTCATCCTGTGTTATTCAAACAACATCCAGCGGCGTGGGGTAGATTTCTTCAATATGATGCAAGTCTTCAAAATAGCGCCCCTTTCCTTCAATTTAGGGAATAATTGAGCGCCGAG
Organism: Polydesmus complanatus; assembly: GCA_034692225.1. Lineage (NCBI taxonomy): Eukaryota > Metazoa > Arthropoda > Diplopoda > Polydesmida > Polydesmidae > Polydesmus > Polydesmus complanatus. The sequence goes on from JAQGAZ010000690.1 coordinate 48,010, forward strand.
CTTGCGAGGCGCGAAAATTTTTTGGAATAATTGACAAATTTAGCCTCTTTTTTGTACAAAATAATTAGATTTTTACAATATTACACAAAGGATTACACCGAAAAAGTAATGAGATTTCCTCGGACCGAACTGATATACCGTAGCGTAAACCTCATATACCTCTCGATTGTGAACCCGATACTGTAACCGATAAAACAGAATTCGACAATGTTCTTGTTAATAGCGAATGATAATGTTAAAAAATATCGCTTGTACCCAATCTCCCAAGTGGGGCATATTTCAAATAAAAAAAAAAAAAAAAAAAATATTTGGCTCAGTTTTGGCGCCCCAAGAGTTGGCGCCTGATGCGGCCGCATCACTGCATCACCCCAAGCCACGGCCCTGACAACATCGGTACTTTAAAATTCCACTCATTCACATGTAACATGTTAATGCATAGAAAAAATGTGGGGAAAACCAATTAAGCTTATGCTAAAAATTCGTGTTGAATAGGCCGATTTAGATTTAAAGGAAAAGATGTACTGTACGGTATCCAATACCGGTGAACGAAATTACAAGTTTTCTCTAAAACAAACAGTTTTCCTGTGATTTTCCGTCGCTAAACCGAGAATAATAGTTTTTTAAATAAGGGGAATGCTGTACAATGATTGCCATAAAACCTCCAAAAAGTGATATCACATCCGAAAACGTCATAGTCAAGTTCTACTGTACTTTAAATGCTTTTTTTTATTACTAAAATTCGCTTGAAAACCTTTCATTCAAATTCACACATTACACAACATTAGATTCAATTAAAATACCCACAAATGTTCACACAAAGACGGCTCTTTTAAAGAAAAATTATCAATTTTCTAACACATTACAGTGTAATTGAATTAACAAGTTATATTAAATTATAATATAACATAAACAAAGCTGTTAAAAGTATCACCTTTCCACTTTCCTAATTTATTATTATTTTTTTTTTTATTAAAAAAAAAAAAAAAAAGATTCTTTTAATTATTATTAAAAGATTGACGTTAAGTGAAAGTGATAAACCTGAAACCGCAAAATAATTTGTTTACGTGGTAGTAAATTCGGCTGCTAAATAAAAATACCATATAAGAGTCGAGTTTATAAAAACGAAGGGGGAGGGGAGGTGGGGAAGGGGAAAGGCCATTAAATTGAAGACACGCTATTATGTAAATTAAAAGCTGCGAATTTTTGGTTAAGTCTTCAAGTGTAAAGTCTTGGAAAAGTTGAAGCGCGATGTCGAACCACCTTAACTTGTTATCGTCTACAACTCGCCTAACCTTTTCTCTCCTTGGGGGGGGGGGGGGGGGGG
>JAQGAZ010000691.1:0-49288 GCA_034692225.1 Polydesmus complanatus
GCATCCATTTCCGGTTATCCGTTTGACGACGACAGCAACAACAATGTGCGATGTGGTCATTGACTGCTCTCGCCTATACGCTGCAAATATTCATCGTCGTAGGTAGGAATGAAAAAAAGATTATTCTGGAATCGTTGGACCTGTTCCTATCAGTTCGGTGAGTTTCCCCGCCCACGCATTGACGTCAGCACCCACTTACTCCACCGCCGCCGGGTTTAGCCCCTGGGTGTCGCCTTACACGCGTACTGACCCTAAAGCTGCATCCCAAGCAAAAAAAAAAAAAGACCAAAGCGTTTTGCATTCCATAATAAATTAATCAAGAAGAGCGCAAATAAAGCACAAAAAAAGAAAGCGAGATCGAGCACGTCGTTCTTTTTATTTATTTGACCAAATGCATTTACGCATGCGCAAAAATGTGTTGACCTCATTTTGTAGAAATAGGCACGTTTAGTGGTTTTTCAAATTATTCGATTTAAGAAATCGCTTAAATAAAAAGTATTAGAATTTGCGTTTGCGTTGAGCAAATAGTCAAGTGTTGACGTCACGTGAGCTAAATTTGGACCTTTAGATCAAAAGGTTGTAGCTCAATAAAATAATATATATTTTTTTTGTGATCCTCGCTTTACATTAATTGACGAGAAATGCGATAGGCTCAGCTTTATAATGCGATATATCATGTCATTGTTATACACCCTTTTATTAAACTCCTACATGTACATCGTGCCGTTTTCTAAATGTCGTGCACTGTTGTTTGAACGGTGGATGAAAGAGCCCTCAGACACCGTCCGAGTAAGCTTTATGGGGAGAGAGGGGGCCCAAAACAAAAAAAAAAGGTTGTCGGCGCCTTCACTCCCACCGTCTGCAAAATGTTTTGACAAGATTAATTAATTTTTGATTCATTTTGGCGCCATCTAAGAAAACAATTACCCTGGAAAAAAGCTGGACCATTTTTCTTGGGTCATTAAAATAAATTTACATTATCAAAAGAATTTAATACTAATTCGTTTCAGTTCGCTTTTTTACGAACGCCGATGTAGATTTAAATTCTACTCGTGCATAAAATTAATTAATTTCGAGCAACAATTAAACTTACCTAAATTTTTGCTATTAAAGTAAATTACTTGATGTAAACAAAATTAATTTTGAGTGCATACTGTCGGTAAATTTGTTTCGTGAATAAACAAATGTAATTCCGCGCAAAATCTGATGCAACATTTGTGCAATAACAAAAAAAAAAAATTTAAATCCTTAATATAATTTGCAGCTGTAGATAATTAAAGTCAAAAAAATGAATCAATTAATTGTGTGCAAAACGTGCATTTAATTTTGTGAAAAAAAAAATTTAATGGCATGCAGAAAATGATTTAATTTTGTGCAGAAAATAATTTAATGTCATGTAGAAAATGATTTAACGACATGCAGAAAATAATTTAATTTTATGCAAAAAGTGATTTAATTTTATGCAAAAATTGCAGTACCCGTAGTTGAAACCATAGATTTAATTTCTTTTTAAATTTATATTGTGCATAAACAAATTTAATTTTTAGAAAAAATGTTTAAATTTTGTGCAAACAGTGAATTAATTGACGCATTCAAATTAATTTCTTCATATGTGTGGTTACGTATCTTTGACATTTACATGGTTTTCTACGACAGATGATTTTTCGCTTTGAACCTTTTCAGTTTGATAATTGCTTTTTTCTTTTAAAACGCTACTTTCGCACACTAAAATGACACTTTTGTAAAAATTTAGATTCCCGTCATTTTAAAAAAAAAAATAACGATGGAAATATTCATTCATTGCATCCGATGCATAAAATTACGTAGGGAGGAGGGGGAGGGGGGGCAAAGCGTCATTTTTGTACTGACAATTCAAAGGGCGGTGGTTCCAATCAAATTGTTTCTCAATTTATCCATTATAATAAATTCTATTCTTTTCAGTTTCGTCGATTAAACCAATGTCAAACTCTTATTACAACAACTTCCTCTGCATTCATATCGCGGGCCATTTAGATTCGTTATGTTCAGTTTGATTGGCCCAGTATAGTTTCGAACAAAATTGTTTTGTTTGCTCGGTTTAGATTGAGCCTAAGTTAGGCGTGGACGTGCGCAGAGAGAAAGAAGAGAGAGCTTTCGACTTTAACAAAATATGAGATCGTTTCCCTCCCGCTCCACGTCACCATGGCAACGACCCCACCCACACCTCCCCACCCATCCCAACACATCTCAAACATTCGACTCGTTCAATTTATAAACGCTTCATTCGGCCTTTTCTCACGCGCATTTCAGCCCCGAGACCGACAACCGACCGTAGCAAAATCAACCCTATTATAATATACACCGTACAACATCGTTTACCAAAGTGTAGATAGATATACTGTACTCCAAGTGTAAAGATAAAACACCCGCAAGAACGTGTATCTTAAATCTTCTACTATAATAGGAACTTATTTTTGTACTACCCGGTATTAATTTGTAGACGCTGCAGCGGTAAAACGTTGACGTCACAATAACGTATGCAGCAGACAGTGACAAAGCGGAACTTGCGCGCGCCGATTAGACGCTTCACCTTACAATAATTGATTATTCTAGTGCATATTTAATATTATTGATAGCGTTAATAAACACTGTTCAATCGTTAACATACTACATGTAGGTACCTTGTGTCTGAGATAAATTTGACCAATTTCTTGTACACGTAAGTTATAAAAAAAAAATAATCCGACAAGTGTCAACATTCCAATTTTACACAGTTTTACAGAGAAAGTCCTAAACGCTTAAAAAAAATAATAATAATAAAAGTGCTTACCATCTTTCCGGTAGTAGAGGATCTCCACCTGTCGCTCCTCGTGGCCCAAGAAGGCCTCCTTGACCATGCGAATGGCCGTAGAGCTGGTCAAGGGGCCGTGCAGGAAGTCGCAGATGCTGGGCCGCTGCATGACCTCTGCCCTCGAGTGGCCCACCAGAGAGCAGAAGCCATCGTTGCAGTAGATCACCACGCAGTGCTCCACCTGCGCGTTGGCGATCAGGAAGTTACGGTCTGAAACGCACAAAAAATAAACACGTCACTATAATAATAAACACAACAACAAAAAAAAACTCCCGCTGAATTTTCAAATGGAATTGGATTAAACACGAGAACGGAAATTTTTCGATGGCGCCACATTTTACGCGCAAACGCAAATGGGGTACAGCGGTAAAAAGTTTTCCAACCGTATTCATATATTTTTATGGAGAACAGAAATAATTGAGTAGCAAAACGACGTGTGAAGCGGCAAATTTTTTCTCGACCGACAATTTTTATATTTATGTCTTTACCAACAGTTCATTAAGTTATCAAACTGCTCAATAAATTTTTATCAAGTGCGGCACATTGATTTGAAATTACGTTTGAATGAAAAGTCAGTCAACGAAAAGTAGTAACACCCCCCCCCCCCCTTTCAGGTCCCCGTCGAGCGCTCAATTTTCATCCAACGAGCGGCAGATTTTCCCCAAGTTGGTTTTTTTCCCTACTACAAGCGAACAAATTTTGTCCAACCATTTTTTCCCGGGTAATGTGTTAAATTTCAAACGTCAACTTAGATTAATCGTTTTCCGCCATCGGCCATTGCGTTAACCCTAGGCGGCAAATCTAAGTTGGCTCTTAAAAATTTCAAAATAGTAGTTTAAAATTCTAACTGCTACAGATAACGCATTGTTAAACAAAAGAAAACGCTCTTTATTTATTAAATTAAACAACGAAATAATTTGTACAACGTCGTAAATTTAATTGGAAAACGGATAATTTATTTAAAGCCAGCGGCATATTTTTCCGCACGCAACCTCGTAAATATTTAAGTAGAGCCGGAATAGTAAAAAACATATGTTACATTTTAAATCAACGCAATCAACAACAAAATCTTAACACCGCCGCATTTCCTTCCGCCTCCAAAAAGAAAAAGTCAATTCGAAAAGCTCGACGGCGGTCGTTTGCCACAGAGAGCGGAATATTTAATCCGTCACGTGAGCTGCCCCTCGCGCTACCGCATTCACGCAGCGCACGAGCGCGTAGAGTGATTGCCACCTCACTCGTCCCATCCGATGGAAATAATAACAAAAGGGAAGCGGAATTTCCTTTCCACCCAACCAAAAAATAATTAATACCCGAGAAATTCCCTCACAAAAAAAAAATTTATCGCGCGGCATTATCAATTTTCTTTTTTAAAAAAAGGAGAAAAGAGAGATGAAAAGAATAGAACGTAGCGATAATTAACACGAGAGTGATCGATACGGGATCCCGCAAATTACTTTTGTGTAGAAACGTAAAATCGAGTTAATTAAGAGTGTTCGTGTTAATCATAATAATTAGACATTGTAATAACCGGTTGGAATGCATCGCCGTTTAGCCCTACCGCTACTCAACTCTACGCAGGGCGAGGAGCGTTCGTAAACAACGTCGCTCCAATACGAGTGAATCACTCCGAAAGCCAATTAAGCGCTTTTCTTAATCTAGATTAAGATTCGTAATTATAACGATTTACTCGCGAAAGAACAATGATGGGAACTTAAATAAGAATAACTTTCGTTAAACTAGATTTAGTAAAACCCTTTCTTCAAAATAAAATTTTTTTTTCTTAATCTAGATTAATCTTAATGTAAAGATTCATTTAGCAAAAAAGACAGTTTTAATTAAATACTGTATCAATAAATTTCATTAAACGAGATTTAGTAAAACCGATGTCTGAATCAAGGTTAATTTTCGCAGAAAGATTTACTGGCAAAATAAGTTTTAACTAAACTGTAAATAGAAATAAATTTCCTTAAACCAAATTTAATAAAATTTTTTTTTCCTCTTAATCCAGATTAATCTTCATGAAAAGATTTACTAGCAAAATAAAAGCTGCAACTCAATGTAAATAAATTTCATTAAACCAGATTTAGTAACAACTTTTTTTTCTTTCATAATAAACAATTTTTTCTTAATCTAGATTAATATTTAGGTAAGAATTTACGCGCAAAAAAAAACCATTTTTCACTAAATAAGAATAAATTTCATTAAACGAGATTTAGTAAAACCTATTTCTAGAACAACTAAACCCAGCGAAATGTAAACATTTTCACATAAAATCCATCTTCCTTAATTTCCAAAAAGGAAGTTGTACACTTATCCCCCCTGAAACGCACCTCGGGCGGTACTTCCGGAACTCGCGCAGCTGAGAGGAAAGCGAGGGACGGTGTTTATGAACAACCGCGGAATTAGTCGCCGGTGAATCGACCCACTTAACGCGCTCGAGATCGATGAAGGTAGTGCGCGTGCGTGTGAACGCCTCTCCTAAGCGTTACCTGCGCAGCTACGTCACCCACCCACGAATCGATATATCCACCCCACCCGCAGCCTCACTAACTCGTTTACTCGAGATTTTCGACTAAGAAAACGTCCAAAAAAGCAATATTTGTTTAGAAAAAGGTAACAAAAAAAAAGCAACATTTTGACGTAAGAGAAAAACAAAATTCAATGTGGCGTAGTGAATGAAGAGCGCTGTTACGAGGAGAGGAAAAAAAAAAACCAACAGCCAAAACCTCTAAAAAAAAAAAAAAAATTACGCTCGAAAAGCACAATAAAAACAAAGCAAATAGCACGTTAAAAGGAGCAAAGCTAAGCACCAAAATGTCATCTATTAAAATTAATAATAATAATTCGCGACGAAAAAAAATAACGAAATTCATATTTGAGTTAAATCAAAAAGTCGCGAAGCAGAGATTCTGCGCCATTTTCATGATTACATATTCTGAACAACGGTGAGATGAAAGCGAAATTTCCCATCACAATTATTGCTGCTTTCACCATACACATCACTATAGCCCTCGCAGCACTGTTGGTCGGATAGTAGATTAAGCTTTTCTTTTGTGCCGGTTTTTCTTATGCTTATGACGTCATTATGACTCACTAATCACTTTGCATTTTGTTTAAAGATTCAACTTAAAAAAGTTTACTGGAAAGAAATTCCAACTTGGAAGCGATTCAAAACGAGGTCTAATTGCATAAAACATAATTAGGCCTATGTGTGGGGTAAAATGTAAGTTTAAGCTGGAGCGGAATATTTCATTCGACTTAAATCCCGCCCTTAAATTAGGAATGATACAAATTTTGCGTGACTATTGAAAACTTAAAATACCCAACTGCAAAAATGTGCATTGAATTAACCGTAGTTAATAAACAATGAAGCAAAATTAAGCCGAAAAACGATCAAAGTGAATTATAAAATAACGAAAACAAATATGTAAAATGCAGATCTGATACTGTATGTGCATTGTAATAGCAAATTAAAGCATTAGCATAAAAAGTTAAATCAATAATAAATAATTAAAAAAAGTATGAAAATTATGCAAAACAATTTCCAAAACCCAAAAAAACTTCCAAAAAAAAAAAAAAAAAAAATTTAACAAATTAAAATCAAATTTAGTACAGTAGTTAGAATGCAATGTCAGTACCTAAATTTTCAGCGCGAAAACCTTGCTGATATGACATTTAGCTACATTTTCACGCCTGCATTTCTCAAGACAAAACCGATTGCGTTCAGAAATCCCAATAAAGAAAACCAAATCTTAACAAAAAATCATTAAATTTAGTTGGAACAGTGTTAAATTTTAGTAGGCCTACGCGCTGACAGCTGAAACTTACAAAATTCAGCGTGGAGTCATAAGAACGTGCGTTAAAATGTCAGTTCAGCCATATTTCCCCAGCTGAAAACTCGTGAAATAAACTAGTTAAACGAAACTCTAGAAACATTACGCGCTATATAGAGCAAATCCCGTGGGGAGAAAAGCAGCATCATGTTTGAAACGGAAATTGGCGCTGCGCGAGCTACGAGAACGCGCGGTCTACACTCCACGAGATGCCGTCTCAAGTGGCTCATTGGCGGCAGGGAAAGAGAGAGAGAGAGAGATTACCGCGCGCCACGGATTTCGGCTTAAGCTAAGTCATAAATAACGAGATCAACGAAAAACATTTTTTCTCTTCTTCGATCTAATTGCAATGCGAGAGGAATTTATTATTCAACGATCGTCTGCTATTATGATCTATTAAGTGCCAACAACATTTACATCCGGGGATTTGCAAACCTCATCGACGACCTACTTCACTGGCGATGACGTCACACCGAGAGAAAAATAAAAGAGATGGATCATAAATAAAAAGTGCATCGGGGGGAAGGGGGGGGGGGGGAGAAAAGAAAAGAGGTGACTTCCGGTTCTCTCTTTATTTTTTTTGGAGTATAAAAAGTCAACGAGATCGAAAGATTAGATCAAATATTTAGAAGGCACAAGTGCCAGCGAGTCGAGAGTAACCTTGATGTCAGATCTCACGAAACGGAAGCCCATCAAGTGTCCAATTCAATTTCCAGAAAACAGGCTCCGCCATCTTTAAATTTCAGATTTCTATCAATTTTTCATTAAGACTACACGTCATTTTTTTTTTTTATTTATTTATTTATTTATTTTTGTGTGTGTTTTGTTTTGTATGTTCATGTACACTAAAATATGTACCGTAGTTTAAAAATATCTTTCCGAATGAAGTACATTCTCTATTCTGCGCAGTACATTTGAAAATACACATGCATTAGATTGTGATAAAAATTTCAAAAATAAGATAAAATAAAATAAAAATCTAAAAAAAAAAAAAATAAATAAAAATCTAAAAAAAATAAAATAAAATAAAAATCTAAAAAAAAAATAAAAAAATCTAAAATAAAAATAAAATAAAAATCTAAAAAAAAAAAATAAAAAAATCTAAAAAAAAAATAAAATAAAAATCTAAAAAAAAAGCCGCTAGGTGGCGTCCTTTATGTGGTTGTTTGGAGTTTCCGCTGCGAAATAAAAATCTAAAAAAATAAAAAAAATAAAAAAAAAAAAAATCTAAAAAAAAATAAAGATCTAAAAAAAATAAATAAAATAAAAATCTAAAAAAAAAAAAAAATAATAATAATATGGCGAAGACAAAAAATTATTGGATTGGGATTCGAGTATTAAATCCTGGAAATCGAAACAAAATACATTTTTTAATAACTTTCAGAAATTTTGTTATGATACTCTGGTCATATTAAAATTTTCTTAATTCTAATACAATAGAATTCAACTATGGGTAATTGAACTTTCGTCATAAAGATAATGGGAAATTTAAAATTTTCGTTTTAAAACATTTCTTAAATTTCATCCCAACTACGTTATAATCCGACCTCGCTTATCCGAATTAATTAATAATCCAACCAAAAAAAATAATACGGTACCAGTATTTTTTTTGTTTTGTTTTGTTTTGTTTTTTTCTCATTAAATATTATGGCAGGATATTTGAATTTGTAATTGGATAACTTTTCTATAAATGCATTTCCTGCAGTAAAACTAAAAAAAAAATATTAATAACAGCAGATGATACAGTAGTAAAAAAAATTTTTTAAATGCTTTAAAATTTCTTTTTATAAATAAAATATATACACAAGTGCGTGCAAATATTACCATAAGAGGGCGCTTCAAACTCCAAAAAAACATTCTAAAAAAAATATTTAACAAAATATAAATAAACCCCAAAACCATAGAAAAAAAAAACGAAAATTTGTTTTTCTTTTCTCAAAATGCTAATTTTACTAATAGGCCTACTCAAACCTACAATCACGTTAAACGCTGCGTTCCCCCATTCATGTCAAGCGGAAAATACTGTCAAAAAGTTTCGTTAAGAAAATTGTTAACCTGAAGCTCAAAAACTATTTTTCTCTAGGGCCTTAAACAAATTTAATCCGCCACTTTTTGGACCTAGAAAATCTGTTGGTGCGCATTGTTGTGCGTGCGAAAGGCTATCCTCAACTACGTCATTTCGCGCCTTTTCAGCATCAGTTCTCGCCATTTCGGCCGTCACAATTTAGCTTAATTGCATTCTATCTATACCCAGACCTCACTCTGCGTCCTACATTCCTTCTCTCCCCTTAAAGAAACACGTTGTGAGACGAAAGGACGGAAAGTGAACTTTACCGCGGTTTACATTTTCTAAAAGTTGCTTTCGCTTATAAAAATTAATCTGGTCAAAAAATATAAACTTTAATAAAAGCATGGATCAACCTATTAATTTATTTTAATGATGCAAACTCGAAATTTAAGACGAATTCTAATTGTAATTAAGGTATGGCTGTATTAAATCAGTTTCTCATCAGAGCAAAGAGATGAGGCTGATTTTCTTGTTTTGACCGCTCTTCATAATAGGAGCTGCAATGTCAACTTTTTACACTGCTTAATAAATAACTAACAGACAAAAAAAAAAGTGTTTGCGGTATTTGTTTTTCTTACTAGCGCATCGCATTACAACGTTTTCGCTAATATTTTCATTCTACTAATGCACCTCCGCGCCTATTAATCTACTCATCATTTCCGATTGAAATGACCGCTCTCGTCCTATACCCAACTACTCAAATGGCAGCTCTTTCAAAAAGATTTCGAGTCCAAAATAGATGGAACACTCTCCTCGCCGACAACTTAATCCGAGAGAAAAAAAAAGCTAGCTTCCGTTTTGACCAGAAGCTATTCTATGGAGTTAAAGAGTTGTATTTGGCTCTCACTTATTCTCATAATTAAAAAAGATAACCATAGCGCAGTAATCATGTTGCTCCGCAATGTATTGTTTGGCGCTATTATTGTTTATCTCGGTATTTGCCCATACACAGCTAAGCCATAACGCCATTAGATACCGTATATTCGTGCATTTATCTAAATGACTAAAGTTAAGAGAAAACGTATCTAAAAATGGCGCTTCAAAAAATTAAAATTAAATGTACCGGGTGTCCTTCATGCTACTATACAACTTTCCGAGATTTTTTTTTTTTTTAAAAAGTTAAGATCAAAATTTTAAAAATGTTCCCATTTTACAAAGGAATTCAAAAAGTATTTTTTTCTGTAAAAACACAATTCTTTGGTGAATTCAATAAATTAAAAAAAAATAAATTCTAAAAATTAAAAAAAAAGTTACGGATGGCACTCATTTCGGCAGTGCTATCCTCTGGTGACAGTGTAATAACAGCGAAAAACAATTTCCAACAACTATAATTTAAAACCAATTTAACCAGTAACATCGCTACAAACAATAATTGAAATGCAAGCCATTTGGAATTACACTACAATCATGTACCGTACATTGTAGTTCAAATTTTAGTTGGACTTGGGTATCTGATTTTGTTTCTACATTTTAAACCATTCAATAAGCTCACCTGCATCAATACTGCGTTCATTTTAAAACATAAATAATATTGGAACAATTTATTAAAAATTCATGTACAATGTAGTTATTTAAATTACTAAAATTTTAATATTCCACCTTGATTTTTTAATTTTAATATTATTATTATTACCGGTATTTTTTTTTTTTTTTTATGTTTTTATGTTTTTTGAATTAACAAAAAATAAACTTTTGAGTTTCTCTATTACATGGTACTACTTTTAAGTTTTACCTTCTCGGATAACTGGTACAATTTTGCGTATTAATTTTTTTTTTTTTAGATTTTTGGACAGTTAAAATTAATTTTTTGAAATTGTCCAAGCGCACCATAGCGAATCCGCGCTAAGCCAGATATTTCTGTATACCGTACACTGTATTCGCTTTCTCTTACAGTAGGCTACATGTCAATTCTTTGCCTTTATCGCATTTTCAAAATTTGAATGATAAATTGGCAGTAAATCGAAGTCCATTTCCACCGAAGCAATTCCGAGATAAAAATGAGGGCGCTTTAATAGCCAAACAAAAATAAAAAAAAAAAAATAGAAAATAAAAAATAAAAAAAAGAAGAATAAAAAAAAAAAGAAGTCAATCGATAGTCATTTCGATATATCGATATAATACAACGCATGATCATGATCATGCAAAAAAATAAAAAGTGAAATTGGAATCGCCAAAAATAATAAACACCCCAATGCTAAAAATTAAAAATAGAGAGAGAGAAAGAAAAAGAGTTAAATTTCCACAGACGGCAATTAAAACACCAATTCAATTTCAACCAATTGTTCTTCGTCTTCGGATCGAATTAAAAACCGCACAAAAACTATAAATAAATAACAAAAATAAATAAAGCCCAGAAAAAGAAGAAGAAGAAAAAAAGAGTTTGCGTTAAACAAATAAAGTCGTCCATTTGCAATGTGAATGACAAGTGGCGCTCCCCTTCCCGGCCCACCTACCTCGCGCGCCCCACTCCCACTACACCCCCGCGCCAAAATAGAAAAAAAAAATGAAATCACGTGGCGTCTATTTTCTACTCCCGAGATTTTTTGTTTTGTTGCATATGACGTCATCCTGCCGGTGCGCGCTTTACATTTCAATTATTTAATCACCGTCACCCACCCACTCCAAACCACGCCCATTTCTCATCAAAATGTCACTTGGACAAATCAACTAAAGGAACGAAATAATTAAGTACTGAAATGTCAAAAATTAAGCGCTAAATTTAAATAATCTTAAACTAAATAAAGGTAGGCTAAACAGCAAATTTAAGCATTAAACTACCAATGTTAAACTGTAAACGTAAGCACTAAAATAGCAAATTTAAGAACTAAAACAGCAACAGCTAGCTCTAAAACCGCAAACTTAAGCATTAAACTTCCAAAGATAGTATTAAAACATCAAAGTATTGCACTAAAACAGCAAAAATCAGGGCCCTTTTCTCTCAGACTCACTTTTAAAACTAGGAAGCATTCAAGACACCCTGTACGAAAGTAGGCGACTAAGTATTGTACGGTGGCCCAGAGGAGATGTTATTGATTTATGGTTAGGTTAGGCCGATATTGGCTATAACATAGGTTAAGATTACGTTATTGATTTATGGTTAGGTTAGGCCATGGGCGATGGCCGAAGGCCTTCGCTCATATAGGCCTAAACTAACCATAAATCAATAACGTAATCTTAACCTATCGTAGCGGCTCTTACCAGCCACCGTAGTAGACTTGAATGCAGGGTGTATGATATGCTTAAAATCGCAGAAGTGAGTCTGAGAGAAAAGAGCCAAAATCAGTACTAAAACAGTAAAATTAAGCACTAAAACAGCAAAATTAAGCACTAAAACAACAAAAGCTAGCACTAAAACAGCAAAAGTTAGCACTAAAATAACCAAATTTAGCATTAAACTATCAATGTCAGTCCCAAAATATCATAGTTTTGCACTAAAACAGCAAAATTAAGCACTAAAACAGCAAAAGTAAGCACTAAAACAGCAAAAGCTAGCACTAAAACAGCAAAAGCTAGCTTTAAAACCGCAAACTTAAGCATTAAACTTCCGAAGATAGTACTAAAACAGCAAAAAATCAGTACTAAAACAGTAAAATTAAGCACTAAAACAGCAAAAGCTAACACCAACACAGTAAAAGCTAGCACTAAAGCAGTAAAATTAAACACTAAAACAGTAAAAGCTAACATTAAAACAGTAAAAACTGACACTAGAATATCAAATTTTAGCATTTAAATAACAAAAATAAGCACAAACATAGTTTAAGAATTAAAGCGCTAAATTGTCCACAGTTACCATTCATGAAAGAAAACAAATGTAAGAACTGCAGCAGCAAATACACGTATCTTCAAACATCAATTCAATTCTCCACCCACTACAAGCCACGCCCACTTATCTTTTAATATAAAACGATGAGTGAGCACAATGAAACAGTAAAATTATGTAAAGGAAGGAAAGAAGGGGTCGTTCGTAAAGGTCGTCGGAGCAACATCACTTCCCCCGCTCCTCCTCCTTCTCCTCTTCTCTTTCTATTTTTTTATTTGATTCTTCGTCTTCCCTCAGGCCAAAATTATCCTAATTACAATCACGCGTCGTCGTTCTACTTAACGATGCCAAAATTATCCCCAGATTTTTCAGTGGATAAAAAGTGAGCAAAAGTTAGGATCCAACGAGATAGAAAAATGAATGGGCGATCGAATCAGCTGATCCGGAGAAATGAAACGACGAGAACGGAAATAGGAGCCAAAAATAAAAAAAAAATTATTAGATGCGGAAAAATTAATAGTACAATCAGATTAAAATGGAAATTTCGAGAGCTAAAAATAATACGAAATTGAAAGAAAAAAAAAAAAAAAAATGAAGTCTTTAAAAAGCGAAATGAAAATGAAAATAAATAGTAAATTAACAAAAATAAACTCTTAAAAAATCGTTAAACTCAATATTAAAATAGAAAGCAAAAAAAAAAAAAAATGTACTTTAAAAGAGCGAAAATAAACATTTCAATGGTTAAGACTAAATACTTAAAACAAGAATCTAAACACTGGATTAATATAATAAACAAATAAAAACTAGTACAATAAACAATAATAGCCAAATTAAGAGCTGGAAAAATAAATACATGCAAACAAAATTAAAAAAAAACTAGACACATAAAAAATAGTCAATTGAAAACTAAAAGCTTCTTGCAAATAAAATGATAAGCGTGGATAATTATAACAAAAATGAAAATCCTTTACTTCAACGCAAAGTCGTAAAAGCAATAATTACCGGTACACGCTGAATCAGTCAAATAGAATTAATTATTGTAAGCTCAATTAACACGCCATTATTTCTCTCAACAAATAACAAAAGGATCAAATTATAGATAACTTGCATTTTTTTAATCTACACCATGGTTCAATAAAAAAATACATATAATATTATCTACAACGAATAATAATAATTAATTATACTGATATACGCAACCTGTATTAATTTTATTATAATCTTTTTAAATTTTAACGAATTCTTTAAATGGAAAAACTTATTCAATTTCCTAAAAAATTTGTTTTTTTTTTCTAGAAAAAAGTTTTAATTTTCCTATAAAGTATAAAAAAAAATAAATGTCTTTAAAAAATTTTTAATTTCTCCCCCCCCCGCCCCCCCCCCCCCCCCAAACAATTCCGTTAATTTTTTTAAAGCCCTTCTTACTTTTCCTACAAAAAAAAAAAATGTTAATTTTTCTTAAATATTTTGTTAATTTTTCTTAAATATTTTGTTAATTTTACTTAAAAACTAATATTTTTTTTTAAAAAAAAGCGTTTGTTACTTTTTCCTCGTTTGTTTTTCAGAATTCCCGCTGCTTTTATTTTTCTGATATTTACTTATTTGTTGTTTTTTATTTAAAAAAAAAAACACCCCGGATTCCACAAATCGTCTCCATTTTATTTGGGGCCCATTCGAGTTTTTAATCCAATATTTTTTAAAAAAAAAATCGAATTTTCAGAGCAAGTTCAATAATCCAATTTTAACTTTTCGACCTTTATTTTTATTTATTTTTTTTTTAAAAAAAATTTTATTTAATTTTCTTTTGTTAAAAATACAGTATTTACTTTTTGCTTTTCACTGTAATAATAATTATTGATTGTTTCTATTAATAAAATAAAAATGTCTTCGTGCTAAAAACTTGATCGAATTACTTACTCACATTTAATTCTCTCAACTACTACGCGCTAATCAAAACCCTAAAAAAAGCAAGAAAAACTCTTCTATTTTTCGTAAGCTTTTATTTATTATAAACAAAACGTCCGTTTCTCTTTAAGCCCGATTCCCACCGACCATCATAATATTCAACGACACAAACTTCGAGCTAATAAAATGGTCGCCACATGACCACCCCCCGGCGCCCAATTGTCTTTAGTGCGCAGGCGTGAGATTTGAGGGCTCGGCCATTGTAAATCTCATTAGTTACGTGGTTTGCTTTTTAATTTCAACTCGCGTTTTGTCAGGCACTGGGTGGAGGGTGAGATGGGGGAGGGAGAGGGGGGAGTCGTACACATGCTAATTAGTCAAATGACACCTGGCGTTACGCTAGGACGGACGTTAGCGTAGCGGAAGATGAGGAGGAGGCGGAAGAGAATTCCCGCTTGGGTTGCGCGCACGCGAAACGCGGGAGAAACGCTGGCCAAGCGCACACGCCCTGCCTTAATTAAATACACGCCACTGCCGAGCCCCTACCAAACGACGGTACCGGCTCGTGATTAAATAAAAGCAGCCGCGACACACAGCAGCAGCAGCTCCCCAGCTGACGTCATCCGCGTCATTGCTTAACGACTTTTCTCTCGTTTCATCAATTTTCGTTCCCCACTGAAACCCAATTTACAAAACCCATTCGCTAATCCACACAGTTCAAGAAAGAGATTAGCATAAAAAAATATTAAAAGAATAAAAACGGAAGCTTTATGACAAATTTATTCATGGCTCACATCTTTACGATGTTTATGGTATTTAATGTTCTACTAAATCCACTCCTACGGTAGTTTGGGCAAATAAGGCATTTATGAGAAAAAAAATTTTGCTCAATTTCTTGAAAGTTGAGTTAACATGAATTACCGTATTTACTGGCGTATAAAACATCTTCGATTATAAGACGCGTCCGTTTTTCAGATTTTTTTAAACAGTGAAAAAATGCGTCTTATGCGCCCAGTAAATACGGGTAATTTTTCTAAAAAAAAAATTAAATAATAATTTTCATTAAAAAAAATATTTTCATAATTTGACTACAATTTAGTTAGATTGACAGAAAAATTACAGTGTAATTAATTTTTCTTAAAAAAAAAAAAATAGGAGTACTGGTCGTTAGCTTTCATTAAAAATTTAGTCAATTTTCATAAAAATAAAATTAATTTTCCATATACTGTAAATTAGTTCATTTAGACCTACATAAAAAAAAAATTTCCTATTTAATCTTTACCGGTATTTATTTTTTTTAAAAAAAAAAAGTTAATTTTTCTAAAATATTTTTAGTAGGCTAAATTTAACCTAAAAAATTGATTATTTTTTTTTATAAAAATTAGTTAATTATTTTGAAAAATAGATAAATTTCCTTGTGTAAGAAAAAAGTTACAGTACATTTTGTACCGGTACAGTATTTAAAAAAAAATTAAACCAAACATTAGAAAATTTTCTTTAAAAAAAAAATGAATTAATTTTCTTAAAAAAAAATAATAAGTTTCTTGTAGAGGTATAGATTTGCGCATGCGCGAAGAATTTTTTCAACCGATTAAAGTTCCACTACCAATAAGTCTTACATTTATTCAAGAGTTTTCTAATTCTGAGCATGCAAATTTTTATTTACCATTCAAATTTTTAACCGGTTTTAAAAGTGAAAAGTCAGATAATAATAAATCTTGTTGAAAGAAATTCATTCGTCTATACTGCATAGTAAAAATGTAATTCGTGGCCACTATAATAATATGCAATGTGAGATAAACAAACCGAAAAAAAAAAATTACAACGAAATGAAACGGCGTTCGTTACAACAAACTTAAAACAAGTTGCGATCGATATAACGAAATTTTCGGTACATGTAGAAAGAAATCCCCCCAAAAATCAATTCTCTACCACTACACCAACTTTAATACAGCGCATTATCGTCGAAAAATGCAAAGCCACGTTTTCAAACATAGATCGAATTTTAATATTAAAAAAAAAAAAATCTGAAAATTTCTACTCGTTATTTATTAAAAACTTCAATAATTATATCGATACCAAAACGAAAAAAAATTAAAATTACATTTCATAATTAGAAACTATTGTACTGCATTATAATTATGACGTTACATAGAAGGGGGGGAATAAATTGTCACCTTGATGACGTCACGTGATCGCGCGTGATTAAACGACTATTAAAAGCTTAAACGTGGATTATTCCTACCAATTCAAAGCTTATATTTTTTTATTACTATTATTAATAATATTTCATGTCTTGGAGCACAGTATAGCATCGGACAAATTTTTCAGTGTACTTATTTGACGTGAGTAGACGTAAGATAAGCTTAATAATACGGATCAATCGCCGGCTCCAATTACCTTACGTGTAAAAACGCCGCCGCTCAATTATCTCGATCGTCGTCGTGTGAATCCGCCTGAAACGCCACAAAAACAAAAATCTACCACAAATCATTCTTTTTTTTTTTTTTTTTATCCGAAGGAATTGTTTCGTATCCGGTAGTGAACGAAATACTTTTCGGTAGAAGAAGAAAACTCCCGAGTAATCTGTCTCCCATTACGATTCAATTATTTAATGCATTTGCGCCGCACGCCACGCTACGTCGCCGACGCCGCAAACCCCCCTCTTCCCCGAGCCTACGCGCGCACACACACACGCAACGTTATCATAAATAATTCCCGCCACATGAATAATTCGATTAATACAATACGCGAGTCTAATTAAAATTGATAATATTAATAATCTTACTCTGTCCATCGAATTTCCGGATGATGGTGTCTAGGAATGTGTTTGGATTGGCCACATGACCTCTTCGCACGGGCATTTTCCTTCTCACCCCGACCCGGCCTCCGCGCGGCTTTTCACGGCAGCTGCTGCTTCTTCCACCGATCACCGTACAACGCACTGCTACCGCCGGCGCTCATTACTTTCGATTTTTCTCTATGATAATTCCTTTCAAATAAATCCAGCACGCACTATCCAATGATTTCTCTCTCACAAAAATTTGCTCGTCTTCTTCCAAAATTTACGTTCTCAGTATATTTACATTATCTTTGTTTGAGAGAGAGAGAGAGGGGTGAAGAGATGGAGAAAAAAAAATCCGAATCCTTTCACGTTCACTCGTGTTCTTGTACTACTACCAGTGTACCACTACACGAAGCGCGCCTGGCGTTCGTCGAAAGCATGCGCACGCACTATTTTTAATTCACGTATTCATCCGCTGTTTCACGTCAATTTCACCGGGATTAATAAATGCATAAAAATTTTTCTTTTTTTTTTTCCCCCACTTTCTTTTTTCGAGATTACATCGTCTCTTGATCAACGATTGATTAAATTTTTATCTCGAGCGTCGTGGCTCATTTTGACGACGCGCACGCACGTAGTTTTGTAGAGGAGTTGCGCGAGATTTTTGCTGGTTGCCAAAAATAATTTTTTTTTTTGTTTTTCCAATGATAAAAAATGTAGGATGACGAAGGAAATGTAGTGACAGCATTGGCGGCGGTGTGGAAGGTGCGGAAGAATTTTTGAATGAGGAAAGCAGCGCCACTACGCGGGAGGACGAGGAAATTATGGTCGTCATGGTAACCGAGCGTTGGGGTAATATCGGACTGATAAATAATTCATCTTTTCTTTGAGTTAAAAAGCAAATCTTGGAATTATTAAAAGGAAATTAATGGTTAACGATTATTAAATATGTTTTTTTTTAATATTGAATTTTAGTGTAAGAGCCAGACGCTTAGTTTAAGTAGGTTTTATGTAAATAAAAAAGAAAGAGCCGATGTTTGTTTCTGTTTATAGACGTAATGTTATTCAATATTTTGGTTGTTATGCTGGTTTTTTTTTTTTCGTTCTTTATTCAATAGTGGTTATTAAATTTTCGTGTATTTATTTTATTAATAATTTTTGTAGTTGTATTGATTTTGTTATTGTTTTAGCGAAGCTATTTCTTTTTTTTTTTTTTTTTTTAACAAAATTTAACAATTTTTTTCAATTAAAACTAATTTAAATCATGGAAAGTTTAAGAAACTTTTTGAAAAAATTAAAGAATTTATTTGAAAAATTAAAAAAAAAAATATTGGAAAAATTAGGGAAATTTTTTTGATTAATTAAGAAGATTTTTTAAAAAAATTAAGGAAATGTTTTGAAAGAATTATTAAGAGAACAGTTTTTAAAAAAAAAAAATAATAATAAACTTTTTGGAAATTTTAAGAAACTTCTTGAAAGATTTGAGGTATTTTTTGGAAATATTAATGAACTTTTTTGGAAAAAATTAGGAAACGATTTTGGAAAAATTAGAGACATTTTATGGAAAAATTAGGGAAATTTTTTGAATAATTTAAGAAAATGTTTAAGGAAAGTAACAATTTTCTTTAAAAAATTGGGCAAATCTCATACCGTTGGAAAACGATTTTAGAAATATTATAAAATTTTTAGGTAAATAAACAAAATATTATTTTAATATGTTAATTTTTTTTTGGCAAAAACGAGCCATTCAAAAATGTTGCATCCCCAAGATTTTTGTCTTTTTTGCTTAGCGAAAACCCAGCGGTAGCTGTCGTACCGGTACTTAATGAATGACCCCCCCTCATAACGAACGTGCAACAATTTGTATGTACGAAACGAATTTTGTTCTATTAAAAAGTAAGAATTTTGCTATCTTTCTACCGCATTTAAGTTAAACGATCGAGTTCAAACTTTTCACATAAACAAGTTAATAAAGAGCTTTTAAAGAAATTTTTTTTTTTTTTGGCAACGTATTTTAACAATGTTTTACTTTTTTTTTTCCTTACGTTTAAATTGGAAGCAAATTTTGTGAAGCGTTTGCTAAAAAAAAAATTAACAGCTGCTATTTTTGAGAAAGTTTTGTTGGCTCAAGCAAAAGTGTTGCCAAACCAAAAAAATTAATGATTGAAATTAGTAAAAGAAAAAAAAAAATGAGAGACAAAAATTTTTTTCTACACTCACAATTCTCAAGTTGAAGTCGCCCACTCCAGTTTTCGTCACTTTTTTTTTGCACCCGGAAATATCGTCGAAGGTCCCCTTAATATTGATCCGTTGTTCCGGGAAAAGAAACACAATACGGTCGTGACGTGCCGCTCGACGCCACGAAGCTCAATAATTCTGAAGCACAGAAAATGATTAACATAAATTTAGAATACTGCACATCGTGTTGAGTTTTATCTCTTTTTTTCGAGAATAAAATCAATTTCAGAGTTTCATTTATTTTTATTAAATTTATAGAATTTTTTTTTAAAGATTTTTATTTCTCAACTAAAATAATAAATGTATGAAGGGGGGACATAATTAGTAGATATTATAATGCTCGTTTTTCTGCGTGAGTTGTGACCGGAAGAGGATTATAATTATATAAAACACAGAATAGCTTAATTAAATGTTAAAAAAAAGTCTTTAAAGTCAAGTTTTTCCATCTGTCATTCAAATATTTAGATTATTAAATGGATTTCACACGAATTCAATTAATTTTTTTTTTTTTGTGGACACAGTGGAACCTATATCAACAAAATAATGTAATAAGAATGACAGTATGTTTTTGCTGTTAAGGCTCTAACTAATTACGATTGCATGGCACTGGCTGAAATATATTTACCCATCAAAAGTAGGCCTATTAGTAAACAACTTTTTTTTTTTCCATCTCAAAACAATATTGTACTAGTCTACCGGTCAATAAAATTATGGTAAATCTTCTTATACTTATTTAAATTTTCTTCAGCATTGTAAGTGATAGTTGTTGAGGAATGGTGATCTTTTCTAGTTGGACGTTTGATGGACTGAAAGGAAGCCGTATAAAATAAGCAAACTCGGTATCCATTAACAATGCAGTAGATTGTCCTTCTTCTTCTCTTTCTTTCAATCTTGTTTCGATTTCGTAAATAACTGTCCGTGGCACTCGTTCCTCACCAGAATAGAGCGGGGTGTAGCTGTTCAAAATTTTAGTTACCTATATAATTATTATTACAATTAGAAATTTGAAAAATCAAACGTAATTATCGACCGAAAATAATTGAATAACAAAAAGCTTATTACTTGAGCGGCGGATAATTTATAGCACATGTCGCATATGCCCGATACATTAAGTTTCTTTGATTGGCACGCTTGCAATAGCTGAGCAGCTTGAAGGATGAGTAGTAAAGGTTCAAATACGTTCTGATCTCGTAAATTATGACTGCTGCACCACCGATCGAGAAAACTTAAATTATGGTGAATTTGTATTCCCGTGGACCAATGCCACTTAGTATCCGTCCTGGACAGTAAATTGTTAAACGCTCTAGCGCAAATAAAATATAGTATCTAAAAATATAATATAAGTTCAATGAATAAAAAAATTGGAATTTCTTTTAATGCTGCAGCCAATACCTGTCTAATTATTTGCGATACCACTACAGGATTCACCTCGCGTAAGTTCAACGCATTATAAAATGCATTCAACTCTTCAATTAAGCAATCGTGAGCGCTCCGTGGCGGTTCCATGGGATCAGATCGTTCCGTAAACGACTCTGTATTGCTTTTCAAGATTGCTGGTTCTATATTTTAAAATTAATTATCAGAATTATTTATCTATTATTTAAAAATCAAATACTGGCGAGATTTACCGATCAATCGCTGAATTTTGTTTTCCATTATTTTAATCACTTTTTGGCAAATCTCAAAAATTAATTCAGTCAAAAGTTGTCCAAATTGGAATAAATCCAAGTTTTTTAAGCATTGCTCACTCTGTTTTTTACTATTATAAGCTTCGAACATCTAAACAAATTATTCAAAAATTTAATAACCAAACCGATTATCAATACAAATTATTCAATGAGAGCTGTAGCCTACGTTTTCACCGCTGTACTGCGACAAATTGTAAAATAATCGGCAAGTGTTGGCCAACCACATTGTTGTCATTTCTAGATCGTCATGTTCCTGAAGAATATTTAAAAAGCAACTTTAAAATTAAAATAATTATCAACAAGTATTTTAATTAAACGATAATACAGTACCGAGACTACTTTTTTAATGCCAGCTACGGTATTTTTAAGTAATGAGTTTGCTTTATACTTGTCATTTTTGTAATCTGCGTGACGAATGCACATAAATAATATGTACGCGGGTAATCCAGGAAGAAAACTAATTGCATCTCTGGGGTTTAAATCTAAAATTATTTTATAGTTTTTTTAAATTTGATAAACTTGAGAATTTTAACAAATTTTAAAAATACCATAAATAAGTGCTTTCAATATGCGAGGTTCATCCTCGATTTTATACTCTAGCATCCCTAATAATTCTTCACATTTCTCGTGTATTCCTTCCGGCGTTGATCCAATTTCCATTCGCTCGAGTTCCAAATCGGAAGCATTTAGTTCAAATTCAGCTAAACGAGAAGAAATAAATTAATATTTCAACGGGGAAGTCATAAATATTTATATACAGTATATATATATATTTTTTTTGGTTAGTGATTAAAATATATTTTGCAAGATGAAATGGTATTTATTTTTAATAAATTTAAGTTTTAACAATATTAAAAAAAATCTTACGTTCAGGGTCTTTCGGGTTTTTTTCACAAATCTTCAATTTTCGATTTTGCTCTTGTAAAATAACAATTTTTTCCCTCAAATCCTAAAAATATTTTTTATAAAAAAAAAATAAAAAAAATTACTGATTCAACATTTTTTTAAATAAATATTTATCACACTTACCACATTTTCAGATTCGAGCTGCAGTAATCGTTCACTTTGGTCTCGTACAGCTTTGTTAACACTCCTCTAATTATTTCGAAAAAAAAATATATAAATTTTTTAAAAAGTAAAACAAATTAAAAAGTTTAATTATGAAGCGGTTGGCCTACTTGCATCGCAACTAATTTCTGTTGTCCTTCACAATATTCCTTCAATTTTTTCGCTTCGAGACCAACCGCCGTCTGAAATTCATTATATCTTCGCTTTTCGTTTTCTAATTCGTTTTCCAATTGCCTATAGCAAAACTATAACATTGAATCGGAATCGGAAAATATAATAAATTTATATTCAAAACCTAATATAATTCTTCTGCGTTTTAATGGTCTTTACAAGTTTCCCATCTTTGTCAGTTGATCCCACTTCTCCGCCACGTGAATTACTACCGGTAGGCACTCTTTTTGAATCCTCGTTATCTTCTTCACCATTAAATCCTCCTCTTTCTTCCATGTTTTCCGTTCAAAATACAGTAGTCAAAATCTTGTTTCCTTCAAAGTCAAGGCAAATTCCACTGAGATATTATGAAGCAAGCAACCGGTTCAGAAATGGTGTGATGAAGGAATAACAAACATCAGCGTTGCCCAGTTGCGCACCCAAATTGCAAATTAAATAATTATAATAATAATGACTATAAAATTAATTTTGAGCTTCTTTTAAATATCGCTAAAATCCCTAAAGAATGACAACACTGTTACCAAGAGATATTCCTTTAGTTCAACTCGAAAGCAATTATTACTATTCACAGGGGATAAAAGAAACGCACTAATGTACTGTAGCCTACAAGCATTTAAAAATAATAATAGTTGTATTTATTGTCTCGGACTTTGACAATTGAAAAAAAAAATGGTTAGAACAACACGAATTTAATCGTTATGTGTAATAAGCGGCATTTTGATGTTGGAATTTCAACGTGTACCGTGTACCCAATTTTCAAGTGATCTCAGTCAAAAGAGGCTTGACCAAACTGATTTCTGCCAAACCACTTCTCTCAAGTAATTTCGCTTATTTATGAAAGGAAGAGCAAAGGTTTAAAATATGGTTTAAGGACAATATTTATTAGCAATAAGTAACAATGCATTTTTGTTTATTAACCTTTTATTGCATTGTATTGTACGAGTTGTTTTGTATTTTTTTTGCTCAATATATAATGACGTTATTTTCTGTTCTAGAATAAAATGACCATCCGAGATAAGCGTTTTTATTAAGCGGAAGCAATATTTTTGTACACCCCGAGAAGTGTATTAATTTTAATTTGATTAAGAGTTTCTATTAAGTGCAATATAAATAACGTGGATGAGAAGAAAGATCACACACACCAAAGTTGTTCAAGTCTCTTTTGTTTCTTTTTCTTTCAAATGGGTTTAATGGTGATTAGTATAATCTTGTTACACAGAACTTTTGAAACTGGCTTCACATAAATTATTCTTGTGAAACACAAAAAGGTTGGTGTAACTAGATCCTTCTTCCGCAAACTTGTTCCACCAAACTTTTTCCCGCAAATTATTTCGCCACCTAAAATCTGATTTTTAAAAAAAAAAAAAAAAAAAAATTGGAGCAAAGGGCTTTTGAATAAAGAATGTCAATCGTACAGTATGAAAGCTCAGAAAAAATACGACTGGATCCTCCCTCCCAAGAAAAGAAATGGTTTTCAATGAAATCCCAATTAATTGACACACAATTTAATATTATAATTAAACGAATGTAAAAATCTAGAAACGGATAAATTGTTATTGCTCTTTTTATTTCAGTTTTAATTATTATTATGATATGATTTGATATGCGCATTAAT
Source organism: Polydesmus complanatus (assembly GCA_034692225.1). NCBI lineage: Eukaryota > Metazoa > Arthropoda > Diplopoda > Polydesmida > Polydesmidae > Polydesmus > Polydesmus complanatus. The sequence goes on from JAQGAZ010000691.1 coordinate 23,965, forward strand.
TAAGTAGTAGTGCGCTAGAGTAAACCAAAAAAATACGACTAACTTTTCATATATTTTTCCTATGTTAATTAATTTCCCCATCATTAATTGTATTAAAAAAAAATGTGCAGTACATCATTGAAGTTGCGTAGAATAATTATGAAATCTAAAACTCGTGAATTATGAGTGTGATGACGTACATGTAAATGATGAAAAAGAGAGAGATACCGTATAATGAGCAAACAAAAACTATACCGGTAATGATTATTATTGTTCTCAATGTACCTTATTTACGTTTAGAGGAGTAAACCAGGTGCCTGGGGTTCATTTTTTTAGAGGGTCCGCGGCCCGCCCTATAGGGAATATGTAACCTAGTTTTACCATCGTGGTATTAGTGCTAGAAAAACCTGGTCAAAATAAACCAAGTTAGGGAGTCGAAAATGCAAAACCCAAGCCTCGGTTTTGCTCACTCTCTCTCTCTCACCAAAAAAACCCCAAAATGATGTTCCTGAATAACAGATATTATAACCATGAAAAAGTCAGTAAGGTTAAATAGTAATGTACGGTACTAGCTAAACATTGTTAAATTCAAGCTTATTGCTCTTAAATTCTGAGAAAAAATACGTACTAAAATCAAAAAAAAAAAACCCCCCGTAGATAAAAATAATAAAATTAATAATTAAAATCAAAAATCAATCATTTACTGTAAATACACACAAAAAAAAAACCACAAACCTAAAAATAAATCGTTTAGCCAAAAACATTTTGTTAACTTCGAAATAATTACGGTATTTCTAAGTTCAAATGAATAGAAATTACAACCCTAAAAAAGTTCACCAAAAGCTAGAATAAACTCATTATTTACTCAAATAAAAATTGGTAAAAAGTACAAAAGTAATTTTTTGAATAGCAATCGTTTGAATTTTGAATTGAGAACGGTAAAAGTCATCTACTAACATCAACTCATCCCAGCTAATTTTCGGTTTCCTAAATTCTGTCTGAACCAAATTTCGCGGATTAATTTATTCGTTATAATAATTATACTTTTAAAAACGGCGTTAACCAATTAATTTATACCTTTGGACTCATTTTAGATTAATTAAAAGATGTGATTATTTTTTAAACCCCATTTTTCATCATTCTGTTCATCATCGCTTGTACTCACTGTGTGGACGCGTTTTTATAATCTATTAATCAGATCGTATAGATACCGTCATAGCTCATGAGAAGTTCAACGAACGTTTTGTAAAACTTGGAATTTTTCTGTAGAACCAAAATAAAAGCTGCAAATTCAATATGAGCTGTTTTTTCCCCACATTAAACGAGTATTTGCAGTGCCTATAAACATATAAAAACTCGTAACTGACCCTATTACTCAGACCTTTATGCTGCTGTGCTAACACATTATAATATTATTGCTGTATGATCAAAACAATAGTATTATTGTAATGGATAAACTAAGCTTGTCAAGAATGCTCTTTCTGGTAGTCATTTCAGCCTGTTTATCCAAAAGATTAGTAACAGCCAGCGACTCTCACCAAAGCAGACAAGGATGTGGTAATTGCGGCGTAGGAGGACGATGCCAATATGGGTACTATTGCGTCGGTAATGCATCCGGTTGTTGTGTACCATCACTTACCGGTATTAACATCAACAGCATTTATCAACTTTTGTCTTCACTTTTAAACGCTCTCGGTGCGGCATTAGCCTCATTGTAATTACGCAGTTTACGTTAAAATTGTGATTTCTAAATACATGTACTGTATAAAATTATAAATGTAATCCAAATTAAAAAAAATCTTTAATAATGTTCAAAATTTAGTTTTTGCATTGACTTAATGCGGTTAATTGAACTTACTCAGCAATAAGACTGATTCATTTTTGCAGCCAAGGGTTATTTTAATTTCGTACCGTACTTTCTCATTACAGAATATTAAAGTACGAGTATACAAACTTAAAAAAAATTCCTAAAAAAAAAATCTGTTATCAGTCGTGTGTAGTAATAATTATTATACTCGTACACAGTAATCTATAATACAGTAATGTAAATAGGCCTACTAAAAGACGTTTCGAAACCCGAAGCAATAACGTCATGAAGACTTCTACGAATCTTTCAAAAATCATTAAATTTTGTTGACTAATGTGTAATGTATGCGGCGGGGGAATTTCCGAAAATCACCCTGGGAATGCATCCAGGGTGGCGGATCGTTAGCCGTACCTATAAATATTCGTACGCAGGTATTTCCAATGAAGATTATCTACGCCGTTGCACGACTACAATATTGCTGTACAGTCAAAACAATTATTATCAAAAGCAAAGATGGCAAAGCTAAGATTATTAAAAAAGTTATTTGGCTGGTAATCTTAGCCTGTTTATCTGAAAGAATGACGACAGCCAGAAACTTTAGACGTGACAATAATTCAGATATGCTTGCGGTCGCAATTTCTTCCAGGACGGAAAGCACCACATTACCGGTGAGAGACAATAACTCGCAAAAAAAAAAATCGTTCCGTGATTAATGTTAATTTAATGGGTAAAAATCTCAATCAAAGAACCCTCACTCCAGGTGGACAAACAAACAGCCAACAAGCTACTCATACTTCTGTGGAATTTATTAGTTTAACGCACGAATCGGATGATGGTAGATCATATGAAAAACAATTAGTGAATTGCAAAAATTGAGCTTTGCTGATAAGGTTTGCTGCATAAGCCGTATTAAATTTTTGAATAAAATCAGAAAATCGCAAAATCGAAATTGAGGAAAAGTTGAAATAAACCATAAAATAAACAAATTTGAATATTATTTGGCTAAAATAAAAACTACCAATCCTGCTAAAAATGCTATTTAGTTTAAATTAAAATTTAAGTTATTTTTCATTGATAAGGAAGAGAGCAATTGCCCTGCTTTTTAATTTCATTCTTTTAATTGCAAATGAACCCAAATTTTGTTAAATGTTTTATATGTGCGGTAGTGCTTCGGTTAAGGGAAGCATAATATTCGCGAATAGTTTACGTTTATTTAATAGTTTATTTGCGGTTATTGAGAATCACACGATGTGCGTCATCGGAAGCACCTGCACATACTATTACAAACATTCAAATGATGCCGTGAAAAATTCTAGGAACCAATCAAGAATTATTTGACAACAAGTTAATGTCAAAAAAAAAAAAAAAAAACAGCAAATGCATGTACTTGAAATAGGCTATAGCTTGTGATTTTCCAGCAGTTGTAATAAAGTCACAAACGGACAAAAACTGCTACACTACCAAATTCAAACGGCTCGGATTGCATAATTCAAGAGCAGGTTAGGTGAGTTCGAGAACAAGATTAAATTACACATTTTGCTATACTTGGCAACAATTTCGACACTTGGATTGTAATTCAATAGGCCGCTGCTCTACAACAATTATTATGGCAAAATTAGGATTATCGAAGATGCTTTTTTTGATGGTTATCTCTACCTGTCTATCAGACAAGATGGCCACAGCTAGCGACTCTCACCAAAACAGAGGCGCATGTGGTGGTTGCGGTTCAAGCGGAAATTGCACCAGTGGGTACCACTGCGTCGGTGGTTGTTGTGCACCATTTAACACCAACAGCCTTTCTCAAGTGTTGTCTTCACTTTTAAGCGCTCTCGGTGCGTTATTAGGTTTATTATAATTACGTTAAAATTGTGATTTTCTAAATACTGTATAAAATTAATGTAATCTAAATAAAAAAAATCTTAAATAATGTTCAAAATTTAGTTTTTGTATCGACTTAATGCGGTTAATTGAACTTACTCAGCAGTAAAGTTGGTTCATTTTTGCAGCCAAGGGCTATTTTAATTTTGTATTTTCTCATTACAGAATATTAAAGTACCGGTACGAGTATACAAATTTAAAAAAAATTACTAAAAAATATTACTGTATCAGTCGTGTGTAGTAATTATTATACTCGTATACAGTAATCTATAATAATGTGAATAGGCCTACTAGAGGGCGTTTCGAAACATGAAGCAATAATGTTATGAAGACTTCTACGAATCGTTCAAAAATCATTAAATTTTGTTGGCTAATGTGTAATGTATGCGGCGGGGGAATTTCCGAAAATCACCCTGGGAATGCATCCAGAGTGGCAGATCCTTAGCCGCACCTATAAATATTCGTACACAGGTATTTCCGATAAAGATTATCTACGCCATTGCACGACTATAATATTGCTGTACAGTCAAAACAATCATCAAAAGCAAAAATGGCAAAACTAAGGTTATCAGAAAAGTCCTTTAGCTAGTCACCTTAGCCTGTTTATCTGAAGGAATGGAAACAGCCAGCAACTTTAGACGTGACAATAATTCAAATATGCTTGGTGTCGCAATTTCTTCCAGGACTGCAAGCATCACATTGGCGGTGAAAGTCGATAACTCGCCAAAAAAAAAAAAAAATTCGGTCCGTGATTAATGTTAATTTAATGAGTAAAAGTCCCAATCAACGAACTCTCAGGTGGACGGACAAACAGCAAATAAGCTATTTCTGGGGAAAGTTTGACGCACGAATCGGCTGATGGTAGATCATATGAAAAACGATTAGTGAATTGCAAAAATTGAGCCTTGCTAATAAGGTTTGCTGCATAAAACGTATTAAATATTTGAATAAAATCAGAAAATTGCAAAACGCAAAATCGAAATTGAGGAAAAGTTGAAATAAACTATAAAATAAAAAAAATTTAATATAACTGTATTTGGTTAAAATAATAACTACCAATCCTGCTACAAATTCTATAGAATCTGTTAAAACATAAACATCATAAGTTATTCTTCATTGATAAGGAAGAGAGCAATTGCCCTGCTTTTTAATTTCATTCTTTTAATTGCAAATAAACCCCAATTTTTGCTGAAAATTTTATATGTGCGGTAGTGCTTAATATTCGCGAATAGTTTACGTTTATTTAATAGTTTATTTGCGGTTATTGGGAATCACACGGTGCGTCATCGAAAGCACCTGCACATTGATCAGTCTGTCATAATTTGTTTTATTTTCAAATATTATTTAAACGTAATCATGAGCGGGGGATTTCAGAGAAAAAGCGTGGTCCGGTTCAAAAATTAAATCTACATATTATCAGGTCCCTCTCTTTCCACAAATTTTTTTATGGTTAACATAGATAATTTTGACATCACTTTATGGATTCTAAGAACCAATCAAATATAGTTGCCCGCAAAATAATGTCAAAAACAACAGCAAATACTTGAAATAGACTATAGCTTGGGATTTTCCAGCAGTTGTAATAAAAGGCCCGGACGGACAAAAAATGCTGCACTACCAAATTCAAATGACTCGGATTGCTTAATTCAAGAGCAGGCTAGGCGAGTTTGAGAACAAGATTAAATTACACATTTTGTTATACTTGGCAACAATTTCGACACTTGGATTGCAATTCAATAGACCGCTGCACTACAACAATTATTATGGCAAAATTAGGATTATCGAAGATGCTCTTTTTGATGGTTATCTCTACCTGTCTATCAGACAAAATGGCCGCAGCTAGCGACTCTCACCAAAACAGAGAAGCATGTGGTGGTTGCGATCCAGGAGGAAATGGCGGCAGTGGGTACTACTGCGTCGGTGGTTGTTGTCAAAAACAAGCGATCTCATCCTTGCAGCCCTTGGTCTCATTGCTTGTACCCTCGTTAAGTGGTGGTACAGCTACAACTCTTCTACCGGTATCTTAAATTGCAGTTCGTTAAAATTCGATTATAATATAAATTAAAAAAAAAAGCTCGAATAAATTTAAATTTGGAAAGTAGCCAGAATTAAGTAAAATTTTTTTATGGTTATCATGAATGATTGAATCCATGTAATTGTGAATACTGTATATTTAAAATATTGGTAAATTTACTTATTTTTTTCCCCTGCTTTTCGCACACTATTATTGAAAATATATAGCTAATATACAGAATTAACAGCTAACACCGGTGTATAGAAAATATTAGCATAAGTTTGACCACCAACATCGTAAATCGCTATAGGCTATTGTATTTTTAAAAACCTTTTTTTACTATAATAATTTTTGCATTTTTTATACCGTTATCGTACATAAAAGTTATGCTAAAAATTAATATTTTTCTATAATACAACAATTTAAAAAAATAATAATAAACGCAAAGCAATTAAAATTCAAACAAAAATGTAGCCTAATACTCCGTATAAAATACCGTGCTACAATAATATTTTCCCAAGGAAAGTTAATTCAGGCCTGGATATTATCAATCCTGGGCTGCTTTTTCATTAATATTATTCAAAACATACAAATGATGCCATGAGGAATTCTAGGAACCAATCAAGAATCATTTGACAACAAAATAATGTCAAAAGCAACACCAAATGTAGCTGGGGATTTTCCAGCAGCTGCATTACTCGGATTGTTTTGTCTAAGAGTGCCGGTAGTCGAAAAACGTATTGTAATAGGCGACTTAGCGCAAATTTAAAAACAAAAATAAAAAAAAAAATAATCAGTTCTAAATTACCGACTTTAATATTTAAATTGTAATTTCGTAAACCGCTGTACTACTGTACTGTATAGTCAAAATAATATTCAGCTGCAAAAATGGCAAAATTAAGAATATCGGGGATGCTCTTTTTGATAATTATCTTTACCTGTTTATCAGAAATAATGGCCCAAATTGAACACGATTGTGGTACTTGCGATTCAGGAGGAAAGTGCGCCAAAGGGATGTGCTCCGGTGGTTGTTGTATACCAATTGTACACCAAGATCAAGGGAATCAGCAGGATCAAATGGATCAAGATCATCAGAGCTCTCCCTGATCTTGCATTTGTTATGAGCGGTTGACGCTACAGTTTTATTTTAAATTGTGATTGATTAAAATGTGGTTGTAATACTTGTAATAATTGTAACCTAATCCAAAAAAAAAAAAAAAAAATCGAATAAATTTCAAATTTTGGAAAGATAAACTTTAGCATTTTTCAAAAAAAAAAAAAACTGAGTATATAATATTATTATATCCCTGTCACAAAACATAAATCGGTTTTTACATTAACAATATTTTCAACGGTGAATCGGACTTAGTCACTTACTCAACCAACGCTATTTCAACGTGGTAAGTTACATTACTAGTATAATAATTATTCAACCAAATTTCGCGAATTCATTTATTCGTTATAGACTTATATAGCGCGCGGAAACTCAAAAAACGGCATTAACAATTTTATACCTTTGGACTCATTTTAAATTAATATCTTATTGTATTTAGATTTCTCTTATTTTTTAAACCCCATTTTTCATCATTCTTTTCATCATCGTTTGCACTCACTGTGTAGTCACTATTTGGACACGTTTCTATAATCTATTACATAATTACAGTAATCAGATCGCATAGCAAGATGCCGTCATAGCTCATGAGAAGTTCAACGAACGTTTTGTAAAACTTGGAATTTTTCTGCAGAACCAAAATAAAAGCTGCAATATTATAAGCTGTTTCCCCTAGATTAAACAAGTATTTGTAATGCCTATACACTTATAAAAACTCGTACTCTAGTAGGCTGCTAAGGTCTTTATGCTGCTGTGCTAACACATTATAATATTATTGCTGTATGATCAAAACAATAGTACTGTAATTATAATGGAAAAATTAGACTTGTCAAGAATGTTCCTTTTGGTAGTCATTTCAACCTGTTTATCCAAAAGATTAGCAACAGCCAGCGACTCTGACGGTCTGACCAAAGCAGACAAGGATGCGGTAGTTGCGGGGTAGGAGGACGATGCCAGTATGGGTTCTATTGCGTCGGTGGTGCATCCGGTTGTTGTGTACCAATTAACACCAACAGCCTTTCTCAACTGTTGTCTTCATTTTTAAGCGCTATCGGTGCGTTATTAGCCTCATTGCAATTACGTTAAAATTGTGATTTTCTAAATACAATGTACTGTATAAATGTAATCCAAATTAAAAAAATCTTTAATAATGTTCAAAATTTAGTTTTTGTATCGACTTAATGCGGTTAATTGAACTTACTCAGCCATAAAGTTGGTTCATTTTTGCAGCCAAGGGCTATTTTAATTTCGTACTTTCTCATTACAAAATATTAAAGTACGAGTATACAAATTTTAAAAAAATTACTAAAAAATATTTATTATACTCGTACACAGTAATCTATAATAATGTGAATAGGCCTACTAGAAGGCGTTTCGAAACCCGAAGCAATAATGTCATGAAGACTTCTACGAATCGTTCAAAAAATCATTAAATTTTGTTGGCTAATGTGTAATGTATGCAGCGGGGGAATTTCCGAAAATCACCCTGGGAATGCATCCAGGGTGGCGGATCGTTAGCCGTACCTATAAATATTCGTATACAGGTATTTCCGATGAAGATTATCTACGCCGTCGCACGACTATAATATTGCTGTACAGTCAAAACAATCATCAAAAGCAAAGATGGCAAAACTAAAATTATCGAAAAAGTCATTTGGCTGGTAATCTTAGCCTGTTTATCTGAAGGAATGGAAACAGCCAGCAACTTTAGACGTGACAATAATTCAAATATGCTTTGTGTCGCAATTTCTTCCAGGACTGCAAGCACCACATTGGCGGTGAGATTCGATAACTCACAATATAAAATCCGTTCCGCGATTAATGTTAATTTAATGGGCAAAAGTCCCAATCAACGAATCCTCAGGTGGACGGACAAACAGCAAACAAGCTACTCATACTTCTGTGTAATTTATTAGTTTGACGCACGAATCGGCTGATGGTGAATTGCAAAAATTGAGCTCTGCCGATCAGGTTTGTTGCATAAAACGTATTAAATATTTGAATAAAATCAGAAAATCGCAAAGTTGAAATTGAGGAAAAGTTGAAATAAACCATAAAATAAACAAATTTGAATATTATTTGGCTAAAATAAAAACTACCAATCTTGCTACAAATGCTATAGAATCTGTTAAAACATAAACATCATAAGTTATTCTGCATTGATAAGGAAAAAAGCAATTGCCCAACTTTTTAATTTCATTCTTTTAATTGCAAATGAGCCCCAATTTTGCTGAAAATTTTATATGTGCGGTAGTGCTTCTGTTAAGGGAAGCATTGGATAATAATAATATTCGCGAATAGTCTACGTTTATTTAATAGTTTATTTGCAGTTATTGAGAATCGCATGGTGCGTCATCGAAAGCACCTGCACATTAATCAGTCTGTCATAATTTGTTTTATTTTCGTATATTATTTCAACGTAATCATGAGCGAGGGATTGCCATCGTTTTATGACAAAAAATTACGCTCATGTCTTGAAAATATTGGCAAATTTTAGCCTGCGCATTTTCCTTTTTGCTTTTTGCACAGTATTACCAAAAAATACTTTTACAAACATTCAAATTACGCCTTGAGCAATTCCAGGAACCAATAAAGAATTACTTGACAACAAAATAATGTCAAAAACAAAAACAAATACTTGAAATAGACTATAGCTTGGGATTTTCCAGCAGTTGTAATAAAGGCACGTACGGACAAAAAATGCTGCACTACCAAATTCAAATGACTCGGATTGCTTAGTTCAAGAGCAGGCGAGACGAGTTCGAGAACAAGATTAAATTACACATTTTGCTATACTTGGCAACAATTTCGACATTTGGATTGTAATTCAATAGACCGCTGCACTACAACAATTATTATGGCCAAATTAGGATTATCGAAGATGCTCTTTTTGATGGTTATCTCTACCTGTCTATCAGACAAAATGGCCACAGCTAGCGACTCCCACCAAAACAGAGGCGCATGTGGTGGTTGCGGTCCAGGAGGATATTGCGCCAGTGGGTACTCCTGCGTCAGTGGTTGTTGTCAACAACAATCACCAACATCATCACTTATCACATCCTTGCTCCCATTGCTTTTATCCTCGTTAAGTAGTGATACAGCTACAACTCTACTACCGGTATCTTAAATTGTGGCTCATTAAAATTCGGTTATAATAATATTGTAATCAAAAAAAAAAAAAAAAGCTCGAATAAATTTAAATTTGGAAAGTAGCCAGAATTCAGTAAATTTTTTTATGGTTTTCATGAACGATTGAATCCATGTAATTGTGAATACTGTATATTAAAGTAATATTGGTAAATTTACTTACTTCTCCCCCCCCCCCCCCCCTGCCTTTTGCACACTATACTGTATATAGAAAATATTAGCATAAGTTTGACCACCAACATTGTAAATCGCTATAGGCTACTCAGCTACTGTATTTTTATAAACCTTTTTTTACTATACCGGTAATAATTTTTGCTTGTTTTATATATAAAAGTTATGCTAAAAATTAATATTTTTTATAATACAACAATTTTAAATAAAAATAATAATAAACGCAAAGCAGTTAAAATTCAAACAAAAATGTAACCTAATACTCCATATAAAATACCGTGCTACAATAATATTTACGCAGGCCTGGATATTATCAATCCTGGGCTGCTTTTTCATTAATAATTATTCAAAACATACAAATGATGCCATGAGGAATTCTAGGAACCAATCAAAAATCATTTGACAACAAAATAATGTCAAAAGCAACACCAAATGTACCTGGGAATTTTCCAGCAGCTGCATTACTCGGATTGTTTTGTCTAAGAGTAGTCGAAAAACGTCTTGATAAACGGCTACTTAGCGCAAATTAAATATAAAAAAAAAATCAGTTCTAAATTGTAATTTCGAAGACCGCTGTACTATACTGTACTGTATAGTCAAAATAATATTCAGCTGCAAAAATGGCAAAATTAAGAATATCTGGGATGCTCTTTTTGGTAATTATCTTTACCTGTGTATCAGAAATAACGGCCCCAAATCAAATCGGTAACCCATGTGGGACTTGCGGTTCAGGAGGGAATTGCGCCAAAGGGATGTGCGTCGGTGGTTGTTGTATACCACCTGTAACCCAAGAATCAAGGAAATCAGCGGGATCAAATAGATCAAACTCATCAGAGCTCTCCCTGTTCTTGCATTTGTTATGAGCGGTTGACGCTACAGTTTTATTTTAAATTGTGATTGATTAAAATTTGGTTGTAATACATGTAATTGTAACCTAATCAAAAAAAAAAATCGAATAAATTTCAAATTTTGGAAAGAAAAACTTTAGCATTTTTCAAAAAAAAAAAAAACCGTGCACATGTATACTGTATATTATTATATCCCTGTCGCAAAACATAAATCGGTTTTTGCATTAACAATATTTTCAACGATGAATCGGACTTAGTCACTTACCAACCAACGCTATTTCAACGTGGTAAGTTACATTATTAGTATAATAATTATAATACCAAATTTGGCGGATTAATTTATTCGACTATAGACTTTTGAAACAGGTTTATATCAAGGAAACCAGTTTCACACTTCGATCTTCTTCTCACAGCTCCTTTCGCCAATAAAGATTTTTGTAAAACCTAATTTTTGTAAACACAGTAAAGTGGTTCCACTACAATCTGGTTCGCGGTAGATTTGGAAACATAACATTGTACTGAGTTCACAACTTTTCCGGTTAACCGATAGATGGCGCCCGTATTGTCATAGCATTAATTTGAAATTTAGGTCGTTCTAATACAGCACAGCATTTAAATTTCCACTAGAAGGTTTAAGTTTACATAAATCTGGTTTTGTATTTTGTACTAACTCCGAAAAGAACCCACATTTTTGATTTGCCTCGAATGCCTATGTTTGGAATAAATGAACCCAGCTATTAAAATGTTAAACAAATTATTACTTCTTTTTTTAAACTAAAAAAACAACGTATAAATGACGTTTAAAATTTTAGTTTAAATGCCATGAATGATTTTTGAGCGTGAATTGGATGTAGGCAGTGGGCGCAATTAGCCTAGTTAAACCGCAAAATGTCACGTCACGTGAGCAGCAAGCACACACACAGTTCGGTCCATCACTCCTCGTCACGACTGACCGTCACTCCCCACTCAACCTTTACCGTGAAAGCAAAAGGTGAGGGAGAGATTAAGGTCGCTGCCAACTTAAAAGACTCGCAAATTACAAACATAATTAATAAATTAAGCCGCTCTCCCTCTCCCCTCCTACCCCTCATTCCCCTTCTCCCCCACTAAAAGATGTTACCTTATTAATAATTTACTGCATTTAAATTAACCGCAATTTTTTATGCAGAAAATTGTGAATACCTCAAAAGTAAAATAATGCAACTAAAAAAGCAAATTAAAAAAAAATAAATAAAAAATTATGGAAAAGAAACCACTTAAAACTAAAATTTATTATGATTTTTGAACAAGAAAATTGCCATTTGTACGAAATTCTCGGTATAACAATTGAAATTTTTAATTAAAAAAAAAAAAGAGAAGTGATTTCATTACCATAATTATTACGAAAGAGTCATTTGAGTGTGTAACAACTTTATAATTGGTTTATTAAAGTTTTTTTTTTTGATGAGTTAAAACATTCGAAAGTGAGTTATTCATAAAAAAAAGTGAGTTATTACATTTAAAAATAGCTTTTCTTCATATCGAATATCATATTTTAATATCGAGTAAACCAAACGAGGAAGTAAATGGGTTTTTTTAATACTGTTCCGTATTTTTTTTTCTTTTCTTTTTTAACTGCTGGTTTTCTATTTTTAGCTTTGAAAATGAGTAAATGAAATGCTGTGCCTCCCTCTTGTCAAATGTTTCGGCCCTTTTATGGCTTTAGACTTTTAGTGGTCAAAAAGAGCAGTGAGGGCAGAAGAGAATGGTTGCATTTTGACTGGGAATATACTGTAATTTTATACTTGAGGCCCATTGACCTTTTTAACCCAGAGAAAATTCTTTATTCATCCCTGCAGGGTTTTTAAGCTCTTCACAGTGTTGTACTATAATAGTGGTACTATAATCCCTTCTAGCCACTATAATTATACAGGAAACCATTCAAGATAACGGTTCGCAAACACAATACCAAGTTATTTTAAATACACCTCGAGTTCGCTTTGCAATGGAGAAACGTTCACCAAAAAGCAAGTGAATTACGTTGTCCTCTACTCTAATGAAATTTTTAATGTCCCTGAATACCCCAAAATCATTTTCGGTTGGTCAAATATCTTGTTCTGTGGGTGACACTGACAGCCATTGACAGCTTCAAAGCACAAATCACAGCAGTGCTAATCATTGAATTGATGCTAATTAATGAATACAATTGAGAATTTAGAGTGTGTTGTTAAACATAATTTGAGAAAGTTTAATAAAACTCTCTTAAAACTCAAAGTTTTAAAATGAGCAAAAGTTCGTTTTCAATACGGTAATTTAGTTAAAACTCCGATTAAAAACTCGTTTAAATTTTAGCTGAAAGTGGTTTAAAATCCCAGTAAAAAAAATTCAATTTAAATTGATTTAAAACTAGCTTAAAACTCAAGTTTAAACTCGATCAAAACTAGCTAATAATTCACTTTAAATGTATGTGTAAAAACTAATATCAAGTTCAGTTTAACAATAAGCAGAAACGTAAGCTAAATATTCAGCTAATATTCAGTTTAAAAACTTGGTTTAAAATTCAGTAAAATTGTATTAAAAATATTTTTAAATTCTTTTCTTAAGAAACAACAAAATGAGATTAACGTTAGGCGTTAGCAAAAGCGAAAGTGGCCGGTTGTAGTTTGATAACCGATGGCATGGTTCATTTACCGCCACCGGTGCGATCCGGCTTCAACCAACACCTTTTTCTGGCTCAAAAAGTTATCGAAAAACAATCAAATTTGCCAATTAAAATAATAATAAAAAAAATAAACATTTAGTGTTTCTACCGAAGAAGGAAAAAAAAAAAAGTTCTTCATTTGTTGAAATTTAAATTTTAAATCAGAATAATAAAGTTTACTCAGTTACAATTAACTTGATTTTTAAAGCGCAGCCTATTTTTAACCTGAGCCTGTTTCTCCCCCTCATTAGGATTTGCGCTGCCAACTTAACCCATCAAGAGGTTATTTAACCATCCTAAACACGAGTGCTGATCAACATTTAGATTACCAGATGCTAATGAGCCCCTTTTTGTTCTTAGGAAATTGAACGGACGAAAGAAATAATTAAAAAAAAAAGGGTTTAGTATTATTAAATAAATAAAAAAATAAACAAAAAAAAATGAAGATTAGGAAATCGGATCGCTTTTTAATGGCGAATTATTCCTCAATAAATGATCAAATTTCAACCGGAAACAGACTCGTTTTTCATTCTTAATAAATTTGAAATTCAACTGCCCCGGTGAGTCGAGAAAGTATTCATAATAATAATTCTAGTTCTGCTTGTTCCTATTAAAACTCGATTTAAATATTTCTCTAAAATTAATGCCGAACATTTCCGCATCATAATTTCCGGTTTGACAAATTAAATCAAAGAATAAAATGCATTTTCAAATTAAAAATTTGCCACAAAAAAAATAATAATAATTGAAGATTTTCCAGTACTTTTTTTTGTTATTTCTTAAGTAAAATTTTGATCAAATTTTTAATGAACATTTATTTTATATTATTGGAAATTATATACCCCGGTATTATGGAATTTATTGAATTTTTTTTTTCAACAAAATTTTTTCATGGTACATGTAGCGGTAAATGTGAATTTTTATGTTCTATTCAAAAAAGTTTTAAAAAAGTTATTATTTCACCAACAAATTTTCATTAAATGCAGTACACAAAATTTTAAAAGTTTAAATTTTAATTTCATCGAAGAAAAAAAAAAATGGGATTAAACTTAATAAAACTTAAATGAGAAATAAAATGTAGGGTGAACTATTCCACCCCCTACCCCCTTCCTGATTACCCCTCGCTCTCCTCCCTCCTAATTACCCCTAGTGGTGTCCCCCTCCCCCACTTTTGTTTAGCGTCACCTGTGGCGAGGCCTCCACTTAACTCTCTCACGCCGATGCAAATGGACCAAAGAATTCAATCTCCATTTTTTTTTTTTAATTTTTTTTTTTGGTACCAGTAGTTGTTGTTTTATTTTTTGTGTTGAGTGAAAAGGTGCCTGTTCATGGCGATTGACGTAGGTCACGTGACTAGTAGCCCTCTGCGAACCGCTGCCCTGACCTTCACCAACCACTTAAATATTTTCTCTCTCTTTTTTATTTATTTTTTTTTTTTCATATATAATTTTAATTATTTTTGATGTTGATGAATGATGCAACCGCCCCCCCAACACCCCCGCCCACCTTTAACACCCTTTTCGTTTGCCGGGCAAACAGATTAAGTATATATAAAAGGCCGGATGGAAATTGTCAGTCCAACACTAACTTTTGGACACTCAACTTCGCTTACGCAACTACACTTACGAAAATTTACTGCACTTAAAGGTAAGTCAACGTTAAACTATTTGTTATGATCGGTTGACTTTTTCTCTCGCTTTAACTTTTAAGTACTGCACTTATAACGAGATTTGTTATGATTAGTTAACCTTGTAATTAATAATGCCAAAGTCATTTGGTGATTATTAGTTATGTATTAACTATTTGTTTTCCTTAATAATTACAGTAAATAATTATTAGTGTCGTTTATTTCGCGATGAAAATCATGAATAAAACGACATTAATTACTCGTAAAAACTGCTCCGTTTTTCCGCTTTTAAATATCAATTAAAACGACATGATTAATGCTGACATACACTTAGTTAACCTTCGATTACAAACCAGGGTTAATTAGAAAAGTTTAACCAGAGATTAATTATTATTATAATCTTTCCTCAAATAAATGTGAATTAGTATCGTTTATTTTGATTCACCAACCGTTAATTAAACGACATTTTTACTGTTAAGTAAAACCTGTTCGTAACGAGAATAATAATTAGTGTCGTATTTTCCTCTCATTTAAATATCAATTAAAACGATAATAATAATAATTATATTATGATACTTCAATTTAAAATTGACATGTGACCCTGTTTTGCTGCAGTGTAATACGTTGACATTGTCCACGCTCCAAGTGACACACATTTTAGCTGTGACACTCATTTTCCACGCTTTTCGCCCTTCCAATTCCGCTCTGTTTACTAATCTTTAGTCCGTCACTAAACTCTGCTCTTTTCCCGCCTCAGGCGTCACCTGTCACGCCACGCACGCGCAACGCCAAACGCGCTATAAAAACACATTTGCCACCGTTGCTTTTCAATGTGACTACAAAATTTGTTCGTTCGTAATGTTCTCGACGCTATCCACCATCATTTTCCTCATATTTCTCCACGTCTTATCTACTTCCGGTGTGGTCGAGAATCAGGCTGATCCTCGTCTATTTACTTTGGGTTCGCCTCTTAAGATAGTGACGGATTTAGTGTCCTCGGTCGCTGAGGGCGGTCCTAACGGTAAGTTGCTCAACCCGGAAGCGATCGGCCTGCGTCACTCAGCTTATTAGAATACTGTAGTTTAAACCCGGTTTAGATTAGTCACTTACGGATTTAACTTTACAAAATACTTTTTCAGAATTTTAGTATTTCCTTCCTTATTTTGAAGAGTGATTTTTAGAGTTTAGTGACCTCTTTTTTTTTTTTAATTACGAGAAGTTGTGTTTGATCATACAAATTTTAGTGAATACTTAATAAAAAATATTAATGGGTGTTTAGAAAAGTTTTGTATAGGAATTTTTTTTTTTTATCTTAAGTAAATGTTGACTAAATATTGTGACTACTTATTGGCTTTTATATGTTGTTAAATGAATTTTTAGTAAGTACACGGCAACTTTTAAGGGAGAATTTAATGTGTTTATTAAGTGTTATTTTTATTTATGGTATAATTTAATTTAAAAATATTTATGGATTGTTTAGATTGAAATTTAGAAAACGCTTTCTGATTGCTTAGTGTACGTTTATTTAGTGATTATTAAGTTGACAAAGTGCAATTTATAGTGTACGTCGAGTCCAAATCGGCTCAGATGTAAATTTTATAGGCTTCGTGTACAAAGTTTGTCAAAATTTCGCCCAAAAAAGTAGTAAATTAGGCAATTTTTTTTGATAATTTAGGAATTTTTAAGGAATAAACACTCGCGCAAACCAAGTTTTAAGAGAAAAAAAACAAGCGCAAATTGAGTTTTGTGAACTAAACTACGGCGCAACTGGAGTTTAAGAAAGTAAACATACGCTTGAAAACCATCGGCAGAAACATAATCAGACTTAAGGTCGGCTAATTTTTTGCCTGTACCCTTTTGGGGTCCCACAAATGACGCTTTCTCGAGGCCCAACAAAACCTTTAGCCGGCTCTGAGTATGAGATTTTTTTTTTATAGCGAGCTTTAGTGCGCACGCCACTCCGGAAATACTTAAAACAAAAACACCAACACTCACCTACATTGTGCTTAGATTTCCTGTCTGGTCTGGATAACATGTCCACCTCCATGTCCCGCGTGGTGGCCCCAGTGGCCGGTCTAGCCTTCATCGCACTGGCCTTTCTGGTCAGCCAACAGCCCACCACCATGGTCCTCGGACGACGCCAGCAGCAGCAGGCGTGGACAACGTTCGATTGGAACGATCTCGTTCAGCGATCCATCGACGAATATCAATCCATCGCGTTTCACTCTTAAAATCTCTTTTTCTCTTCTTTTTCTGTACCAACAAAAATCAATAAAAAAAATTTAAGTTTTAAATCTCAAGTTTTACATTTAATTTTTTTAGATGTTTTTCTTTATTTCATTGGCGATTGTCGCGTTAAGCGGAAGCGCGCTAGGTAGCACGCAGATGGCCTCACCACCGCTCAACCACGCCCACCTCAACAACCATCTTTTGCAGAGCAGAGATGGTGAGTACTAATTTTTCATAATAATTTACCGTATTCCTTGTATTGGTAACAAACTTAATGCTTTTATTTTTTAAAATTGCGCAGGTTACGGTTACGGAGGTTACGGCGGTTACCAACAAAGCTACTACCCGGTGTCTACCGGTTACAGTTTCACGGGGATCGGCGAGATCGTGCTGGGCGTGCTGGCCACCTTAGCCGGCTTGGCTCTGCTGGCCAGCATCCTCACCGCCTTCGCCACGCCTTTCGCCGTGATGTCCGGAAGGAAGCGCAGAGATGCTCCCGCGGACGCACTCGGTGACGTCACAGCCCTGCAAGGCTTCCTGGCCGCTTTCGAAGACGTGGACAGCCTGCCCCAACGCCTCATGGCTAAATATCTGTCCTGCTCGGGTCTGATTAACGACGGAAAAGAAAGCCCTTGTCTGGAGCGAATGGCTTGCGAAATCGCTCGACCGAAATCTTTTTCCGGTCAATTGGCGAAAAAGACCATGCACGTGTAAGTCGCAATAATACATGCTGTTCGGATAATTGGTATGCACTTCAGCTGTATGCACCGTAGATGGAGTGCACACCAACTTTCTGAACATTGTATCGTATTGATGATTCACCTACATTTTAATTAATTTCCTTGTCTTTTTTTATTGTTATTTTTTTCTGGATTAGGGTTTTGAGTCATTTGACTTCGAATCAGTTTTTGGGAAACGAGTTTAAAAATCGCCTGATCAAAGCGAAAAACCACAAAGGAGACTGCGAGGTTTTTCAATGCGACCAATACTTTAAGAAGAATTGATTCCTTTTCATTTATTTAATTTATTTATATTTATTTTTTATATTACTATACAAAAATGTCGACTCATTTTAAATTTTTTTTTTATTATTATTATTATTATTATTATTATTTTTTGTGAATGGCTGGTTCCATTAATAATAACTCGTGACGTTTTTTTTTTCTTTCTTTTCTGTTAATCGTTTCCTTAATTAAAAATGGTTTTAAAAAAATAAAAATATTTTATTAAAAAAAAAAAAAAAAAATGATTGTGTAAAAGGATATTGTTTCGTCATTCAATTTCTTCTCCATTGATTTTTATCTCAAAGTTAAAGGAAGTTGTTTACAAATTGTGTCTCTCAGGTTTTAACAATTAAAAAAAAAAATGTAAGTAATAGTAAATTAAAACATAAAGTCAAAATCTTTTTAAATAATATAAAAAGAACTATCAAAATAAATAATTTAATACCGGTAGTAGAATTAAAAAATGTATATACAGTATATATATGTTTTTAATAAATTTAGCCTCAAAGTAACTTTTTTGTTACCTAAAAGATTTGCTAATTTTCCCTAAAACATTTGCTAATTTTCCTAAAAAATTATTCATTTTCTTTATAAAAAAAAATGTTAGTTTCCCTACAAAATACGTCACAATTGGCGTAATAAATAATTTCTTCATACAGACAAATTCGTAATATCGAGCGTAATTTCCTCTCATGGCATAATAAATCTTAACACATAGCCTATTATATCGTTATAGCGATAATTTGGATATTATCTGGAAATGGGTTCAGTAGAAATTTCACAGTGAAAGAATTTAATAAACAACAAAGCGAGAAATAAAAAAAATAAAATAATAATAATTATAAATTAATTAAAAAAGATGAAGTGTGAGATAGCGTTAATTAAAGAACGAAAGAAGACAGGAAAGCTGGTATATTATGGGTAGAGAAAAGAAGCGAGTGGAAAAGTGACCCAAATTCGGTTAATTATGAAGAGAGAAGAGGTGAACAATGTTGAAGCATAGAGAGCCAAACTTAATGACTCGTTTGTTCTCAATCAGCTGATCTCCACCACCCACACTCATCCACTCGTCTTCCTCCGCTTCACAAAACAAATCCGCTTTATGGCTACCGAAATGCAAGTTAATTGAAAACTTGCTTTTGTGACTTTTGTGCTCTTTCAACTTAAGATTAAGTCGCTTAACGTGTTAAACCGTGTTTTTACTCTAGATAGCAGCTACCACAAAACGTTTTAAAAAAAGCAGCATGTTCACACTTTAATCTGCCTAAAGTGTTTTAATCTAGATTAAGAAATTTGCTAGCGAGAAATTATTAACCTGCTTAATTACCGTAGCGCTATACGGTATTTCCTTAAGCGAGTTTTGAATGATCGGAAAAAAGAAAAACCGCATTTTTTTGGCGAGAGAATGTGAATATTTGGCCTATTTGAATGCGCCAGCTACAATGCACATGCACATGTAGCACCTGTTCAACCGTCTGCATATTGAAGGTGCATCAGCTGTTTAGTCTGTTCTACTTAACAAATTCGCTAAGTAAACGTCGAGAGGAAGATGACAAACATCGTCGCGTAAGATATTATGCAAACAACGTGCTACACATTGTAATTCTTCCACCCAAAAATTAGTTCAATTAGCAAACTCAAATGTTGATTTTTATCCAACTGTCAAAAAAATGTAAACAAATGTTTTTAAGTTCAACGATAAATAGGGGGGGGGGGGGGAAATGATATTTTAAAAGTGTTATATTGATTTTAGTTGAGTGTTGAAATGAATAGCAAAGTTTAACGAGACTTTGTCGAAGTTTGCTAAAATGTTTATTAAGCTATTTTTAGTTTCGTATTTCAGAGATTAGTGAATGCTTTTTGGATGTTAAAAAAAAATTGGTTTAGTGATTATTATATATTTTTTAATTTTATAAATCAAATTTGAGTTTTTGCGTTTTGTTTAGTGAACTAGTATTTTAAGATTAGTAGACGGTATACGAGTCCTGTGAACAGTTGCGTTTATTGAAAATATTATTCCGAATTTTGTAAATATTTGCAAAAGTTTAGTTGATATATTTTTGATTTAAGTGAATTAAATTTTAATGCTTAATTCTTAATGAACTCTATTTGAAATTAGTGCGTATTTCAAAGCTTAGTGAACCCTTAAAAAAGTTGAGTAAATACGGAGTATTTTTTTTTAAATTCTGTTAAATATGTTTTTGAGCTTAGTGAATATTTTTTTAAGTGTAAGGATCAGAACTTTCTAAAGCATTTTTTTGAGTGTAGTACAGTAAATCGTATTTGAATTTTGCGCTCAGTAAATACATTTTTCTGAGTTAAATGAATCTTTTTGAAACTTTTAGTAGATATATTTTTGATTGTAGGAGTCCGTAGAGGTTAATTTTATATAAACTGATTAGTGAGCACTCATTTTTTAAGCTGTAAGTTTCAAATTCTTGGTATAATAATAATTTATTTACACTACGTCTCAAACGTCTTCATTTTTCAATTTTAAATAATAATTGTAATAGAAATAAAAAAATTAGCCTCAAATTTTATTTTTTAACTTTCATAATTTTTTTGTTCTAATTCAACTTTCTAAAACTTCCATCATAAAAAAAAAAAAAAAAAAACTAAAATAAAAACTAAAAACAAAAAAAACATTTTTATAACAAAACGAAAAAAAAAAAAAGATCACGATTAAAATGATTTCCCTCTCCGTTTAGCACCAAAAAAAACTTTTGCATTCAAAATTTTTGCACCTATTGTTAATTCTTCCCCCAAAAAAACCACACTTTAGTCTCCACTAAAACCCATCAAAAGGAGGGGGGGGGGGGGGGGGGAAACAAACGGAGTTAGTCTCACTTAACCGATATGAAATTACTCCGGTAAATCGCAAAAACTTAAGAGGGAGAAAAAAAATAAATAAATAACAATAATAATACATACAATTCAATTGATTTCACACACAGTAAAAAAATAATTGAAATGTAGGTGGCGCTGGCTACGGTACCGCACGGTACGTAATATTATTATAAAATACGCTACGGTAAGTGCGTAATCGAGTTTCCGTTCATTTCAAACCACTAAAAAAACAAAAAACCTCTCTTTATCCGGATTTAGGTCACTCCCGCCTTTTCCCTCGCACTAAACTCGCCGAACGAGACGTCATTTCGAGCGCAAACTTAGTGCAGAGCGGGTCGGTTGCTTTTCGCTGTTGAGTAAAAACTTCAAAAAATCCGTTCAGACGGACGTCAAGCCCCCGCCTGACGCATGCGCGGTGGGCGGAGCTTCACCTCAAACCTGAATTCCACCTTTTCCGATATAAAAACGAGTGACAAGAGCAGAAGGAGGGAAGAAGAAAAAAAAAAAAAACAGAAAGAAAGAAGAAAACGAGCGATTGTTGTTATTTAAGTGGACGTGTAAAGTGTGTGTGTGCCTCGCGACCAAATGTCAAGATTTCGAGTGTCGCGTCGTCTGCTCCAAACGACGACTTAAAAATGGATTTATTAACCTTAAATTAAAAAAAAAAATTTTAATAGAAAAAATAAAACTTTTTTTTTTTTACAAAACAAATTAAAAAGTAGAATGCAAATGAAAGGTAAGCGGGGTTTGGAAGCGAGTTCCAGCTCGAACCCGGCGCTGGATTTGGACAAGCGGGCTCTCATGTTCCCGGTGTGTTCCGGGAGCTTGGACTTTGTGAACGTGGTGATGCAGATGGTCGCCGTGGCCACCTCCTACTGGGCGCACTTTAAGCGAGAAAGGTACTCGCAAGTCGACCTTCTACTAAACACCGCGCAACCATACACCATCAATAAACCAGGTAATCCACGCATTTTTTTTTTGTTAGTCGAGATAGACAGGGGGTGCACGGGCACACCCCAATTATTTTTTATTTGCGCCTTAATTATACGTTACTATTATTATTATTTTTAATTATTTATTTCAAGAGTGATGTGTGAATTTTTAATCAATTTTATAATCAATTTAATTGATTAAATTTATATTTGACTGAATTTTATGAGAGATTAATTTGAGTAAATTAAGTTTTTTACTGAGTTTTTGTTAGTCTAGAGAGTTTGTAGTTGAGGTTAATAAGTTTTTTTTAACAAAATCTAGTAAATGTTAACAGAGTTTACAGAGCTTTTTTTGTAATTTTAGCTGAGGTCAATTAGTTTTAAGCTAATTTTAGTGAGTTTGTAGCTGACTTTAATGAGATTTTAACAGAGTCTAGAAACTTTTTAACAAAATATAATAAATTTTAAGAGATTTTAAGAAGATCTTGGATTATTTTAGGGAGTTTTAACTTAATTTAATAGAGAGTTTTTAGCTGATTTTAGTGAGTTTTCATTTCAGTTTAATGAATCTTTAGCTGAGTGTAGTAAATCTTTGGTAAAAGTTTAGTAAGTCTTAGCAGAGTTTAAACAATTCTTTGAAGAATCTAGTATAGTGTAACCCAGTTTAGCAAGTATCTTAATCGAGGTTAACAAATTTTTCGCTGCCTTAAACCAGTTTTATCTGACTTTAATAGGATTTTAACTGATTTCCATGAGTTTTTAGCAGAGTTTAGAGAATTTTTAGAGAGCTTGATTAGTTTTTAGTGAGGTTCTTAATTAAGGTTAATGTGTTTTTAGCTGAATAGAGCAACGTTTTTATCTGAATTAAACGAGTTTGCATCTAAGTAAAATGAGATTTTTAGCTGATTTTCATGAGTTCTTAGCAGAGTGTATTAGTGTAGAGAAAGCTTAGAAGATTAAATACATTTTTGAAGAGTTTTAGTGAGTTTTTAGAAGAATTTGGCAAACATTAACACAATTTTAATGAGTTTTCAACAGCGTCTAATAAAATGTTTAACAGCTTTTTGCTAGAATTTAGCTTAGAGAGTGTTAATTAGAATTAAACTGTTTTTTGATCGCAATCGTACGTTTGTCTTATCTAAGCATTGCTAAATGCAAGCCTAAGGCGTGTTTCCTTCCCAATTTAGCGAGCGTTCAATTAGCGCCAGTTTGTGAAACAGAGCATTAATTAAGAATTTGTCGAGTATTTTTAGAATGAGAAATAATTCACGAGTGATAAATTGATATTCAGTGTACTACCAGCGGGGACAGCAGGCTACTACTACCTTAAGCGTTTTTCAACGCACCTAAATATTACTCTTGTGAGTGTCGTTTTAAGAATGTGATTGAAACTAAACCATTCACTAATTTTTTTTTTTGTGTTTAAATCTTAAAACATATTTCCATCGCAAAACCTCTCATTTGGTTTGAGATATTATTTTTTCTTGTTCGTCTCTGGCAACACTGACCTAGTTTGAGTCGCAACAGCGAGCCAGGCAGGCAGGCGGGTCACAGGTCAAGCGATTCGCGCGGGCAAATAAAGGCGGGGGAAAACGTGTTTTATTGATGAAGGATGAAGAGTCAGCTGTTCGCGCTCGTTTTTAATTAATTAATAAAATGAAGATGACAATGAAGTCAGCACGAGGCGCACTTAGACGGGGGGGGGAGTTGCGGTGGTACGTATAGTCAATGCCACATTATCCACATAGCGTGTCAATATTGACGTTGTCTGACAAAAGCCATCATGTGTCAATGATGACAATTTATCGCTGCGAGGTAGTATTTGTTCAACTAAACTCACTTTAAGTCGAGAAAAAGTTGAAACAATCGAAATTCAAGTAGGCCTATCTATCAAAAAAATAAATGAGTGGAAATAATAATAATAAAAAAAAAAGGCTGAAAGTCCCATTTTCAAAAAAACGAAATGTGATTTTTGGGTACTTTCATCCTATTTTATTTCTCTTCTTTCTTAAAAATTGAAAAAAAGAGTTAAAAAATAAAATAAATAAAAGATGAGTTTTAACATTGTAAGTTTTGTTTACCTTAAAATAAATTTAAATAATCAATGTAAGTTAAAAAAAAAAATGTTAAAACGGTTTTGGAGTTTTAAAAACCTTCAAAAAAAAAAAAAACAAAAAAAAAATGAATTAAAAACAGGGAAGAAAAGGATTAATTTTGCAATAATTGTAATTATGATAATGAATCATCAAAAATTAATGTTAATAACTAATTTGCTTTAATTTTAATAGACTTATATTTTATGTAATTAAAGATAATAAACATTAATTATAGTGATTAAAATCAATAGAAAATAAATACGCTTGTTATTTTCCATACGCTAATGAATATTAATTTCAAAATGTTTATGGAAAATTTAAAAAAAAAAAAAACTTTTGATGAAATGTATTTTGGTAAAGTTAAGTTAAACTAATATTAGTTTTAAGTAAGTGCTGACTTTCACTTAATCTCAAGTTTAATGGAAAATTACCGTAACCAAGATACTTAATCCCACTCTCTAAACTTCAAAGAAAACTTCTCACTCATCATTTTATTAATTTTTCTGAAACCTGATCAGATCAACATTTTACCAAACTCAAAAACAACAAAAAAAAAAATATGTTATGCAAATAATTAAAAAAAAAATGCCATTCCAAAATTAATATTTTTATCAATTAAAAATCAGTCTTATCAAAAACTTTATCTAAAACTTTCAACAACAAAAAAAAAATACTTTAAAACTCGACACAAAAACATTCTCTAAACTCAATGAAAAACCAGTCTTTAAACTCAATGAAAAAAATAAAAAACAATTTCTGAACTCAATAAAAAAAAAACAGTCTTTAAGTTCAATAAAAACTATCTCTAGGATAATTACCGTACAGTTTACTGTATGTACCAGTACTAAAAAAAATATCCATTAAAATCCCATTATTACTTTTATAATTTTTTTTTTTTTTTTTTTTTTTTTTTATTCAGGGTCGTCGTTAGACACTTTTACATGTTAGTTTTAC
>JAQGAZ010000692.1:0-49267 GCA_034692225.1 Polydesmus complanatus
GCTCTCCAAAAAATTTTAGTTCTTGAATTTTTGATTTTTGGCTCAGTTGACCACGGACTTTGCCGACCGCTGCTATACGGAGTGCTTTAAGAGGCATTTATGAATATGAAATTTTTTTAAGGAATCCTTAAGAATAAACATTTCCTTTTCGCTTAAGGAATCCTTAAAGCTATAAGAAACGACTGTGTATACCGCTCTTAGTGTTACAAAGTAAACTATGTTTAAAGACACAATATGGTGTAATAATGCAGATGCACATATTATAAACGTGTAGGGGAATTATTACAACTAAAAATAATATATTGATAATAGAATCTCGGCGCCATTAACTAAACTACTATTATTAAATATAAAATAATAATGCGCCAGTGATGTAAATGGAAAGAATGACACGATTTTATAACGAGGCGCCAAGCTTGCGCCTACCAAGCTTGGCGCTTCCACATTAAATAACATGCTTTGTTGTAAGAAAGGGGGCGCAAGTGTTAATCTTATTTTTTTTTGCACTTGACAAAATGGGTTCCGGATCATTATTCTTGAAGGGCCACCCATCGTCTATGTCACCTAGGGCCACCAAACTCCTAACGGCGGCCCTGATAGTCCAAAAAAACAAAGTACAGTACCAATTACCAATACGTGTATATAGCGAGTCAATTGTCTAAAATTACCTAAAGATTATAATCTCCTGAAGTTTAAGATACTGTAGTTGATTGCTTGGAGCAAGTGGTCTCTGTCACCTTATAGCCTTCTGCACAGTTTTTCTGCTGTAATTGCGAGTAAATTTATATGTAATCTATTAGATAATCAGCTTTCACCAATTAACATTATAAGTTTCTAACGTAAACAGGAATACTTTACCACAATCGCTGAAAAATGATAAAACTTGAGCTTTAAGTTTTTCAAAAGCAGACGGTTGGGGTTTATCCCTAAAAATGTACAGGCAAAATCGCATAATTTCGCTGATCGTTTGCCTCTTTCTGACGTAGCCTACCGACGGTGTTGTCGGTCAACGAGGGCCGCTCATAAATAAAGCCTCAACGCAAGACCAGCTCCTTCTCAATGAAAGCTGTTAGTAAGTACAGTATACTGTATTATAAAAAATTTAGCACCAAATGAAGGAAGTGGATTTTGATTAATTCTGCTTAATTTCCATCGCACGCAACTTTTTTTCTTGCGTTGCTTACTGGTGTATTTGACAAGCAGCTGCTGTCACAAAAATTACGCTTTACTGCTGATCTCCACTGGTCATGTCCAGCTCTATAGTAATAAAAAATGATGGAATCACGTGGTCTACGAGTCGACCAACATATTGGCTCCTCAATCGCTTCTCCTCATTCTCCGGGTCTTCGGAGCTGTTCAACGCAGTCGTTGCTTTACATTCCATCAACGCTGCCTCAAATATTACGCTCTCATCCAACAACAAATAGCCGATTTCATCGAATTTATTCTCTACTAATTCTTTTAGCAGATACGAAGGCGCTCGGTTCAAACACAATCGAATAAATTCTTTTCGTTCGGTCTCGAATAGGTAGATCAAACGGTCAATGTCATTGAGAAAATGGCGTTTATACTCGGCCGGACTTGAGCGCCAACACTGCCGAAACAACTGGGCATAGTCGTAATCTTCAAAACCACGGCTGATTCGATCAGTGATAGCATTCAACACCTCGGGGCAATCACTGTCGTCCATCAACTGCCACCCACGCTTTGCCGTTTTCGCGAATAAGGATTGTAAGGGCCAACCTAACAAACCCAATAGTAACGTATACACATTCTCTCGAAGCATTTCTTCGTGTTGTTCTTCACTCATGAGCGACAAATAATACATTAAGCCGCAAGTGGAAGAGAGTGTGACGTAGGAAGTACTGCGGAGGGTTAGAATCTGACTACGAAGTCTTACAAGGAAGTCTTTTTCTCCCGGCCTTAATGTTTTAAAGAAATACTCGCACGTCACTCGAGGACCTCAACATATAACAAGTACGAATAAGTATAGATTACTTGATCCACCATATGGCAAGTTCATAACTAGAAAAAGTCTGTTCACCAGATCGTCGTCGCCGAGTAAAGTGCAAATGAAGTACACTACCAAGATCCATATACTGTATATCGGACAACGTGCCACCTTAATGATATATTTATGCATTCGATGGGTGGGTATTAATTCGATCAACTGCCGAACTTCATCTTCTAAGCAGTTGAGGCAGGCGATTTCGAAGCGTCTTTCAATACTCAATCTCTCGTCTTTCAACATCAACTTGGCCGTTCTTGCGTAGTCGACCATTCCGTGCATCGTCCAACGCAGTTGTTGAGGCAAGCAGTAATCTAAAAACTTAAATGAATAACTGTGTAAATTATGATAGTGACACCAGTTGATGATCTCCATTCCAATCGGCTTAATCAAATTCAACATTTCCTTTTTATATGTTTCAGGAAATGGAAGAGCCGAAGCCTTGCTCTTCACTTTCTCTTCCATCTCCTCCCATTTCTCACTATATTCGTTTAGTTTGGCAGCCGGACGACCGTTAAATGATGCTGCAATTTGGGTGAAAACGTCGCGTTGACTCCAGAAATAAGCTACTATTTTTACTCCAGCTAGTTGCTGGAGTGACGGAGTTTGTAGAACAAAGTTTTGCATCGCGCTGTTTCGTGGACGTTAACCTGCAATAATTATTTTTATGCGTAAATTAATACATCTTCAATCTGCAGTATTTTTACCACCTTTCATCAATTAATATAATAATAACCATTAACAACTTTACCGCTGATTTGTGAGAAATGTATAATTGTGTGTGATCCGAAATCTTTTCCAACTGTTCTGCAGTGTGAATTGAATCGAAAGTTAAGCGTAATCTAAAATTATATTACCGGCTATAATAATATTATCCATAGTAAATTAAATGTTTATAATTATACCTTACCAAAGTTTTATTCTTGATTCTTGTCAGATACAGCACAACAGTTTGTACAAAGTTTTCCAATATACAGTACTCGTAGTTGGGTTTATTTTTTTATCCCCTTGGAAATGTCCAGGCAAATTGACCAGTGAATAGAGCGATCTCCCCATGTAAAGCCTAGCAGAGCGCTCAACGCTTGTCTCATCCCGGTGGACGTTTAACACATGGTCTACAGCAGTGTTGTCGCTCAGCGAGGGCCCCCCACAAAATGTATTGACGAAACGCTTGTCTACAGACTCTACACTCTTAGAAAATAAATAAATAATAATTATTATAAATAAACAGTTTTTTTAACTAAAAAAAAAAAAAAGTTACAAACTTTTTTAGGAAAATCACTTTCTCTCATTATCAGAGTACACACTGGTTTTAGTAGAAATTAAATTCGTTTTATTGAAAAACGTTAAGATACGATTTAGTAAACAATAATTTGCTAGATTTAAACGGTTAGGCCAAATAAAATAACTTAAATCTGGTTTTATTTTTAAAAAAATCTAATTTATTGGAGAAGTGTCGATACAAAGAACGTTGGCGATGTTCGATATAACGAATTATTTCGATCATCAATAAGAGTTAATCATCAGCTACAGTCTTGGGATAAAGTAATATAAAAACACCGAAAAACATGGACATAGTTGCTAACTTTTAGAAAAGAATTAACAGCTGCTATAAAAAAAATTACACTTTATTGCTGGTCCCTACTACTGTTCAGCTCTATAGTAATAAAAAAATGATTTGATTAGTACATAATATACACTCGTAAGTTAATTAATCAAAATATACTAAAATTGATTCTGTCGTTCATCACGAGGTCTACGAGTCGACCAACATATTGGCTCCTCAATCGCTTCTCCTCATTCTCCGGGTCTTTGGAGCTGTTGAACGCTGCCGTTGCTTTCCATTCCGTCAACGCCGCCTGAGATATTACGCTCTGATCCAACAACAAATATCCGATATCATCGAATCTATTCTCTACTATTTCTTTCAGATGATGCGAAGGCGCTCGCTTCAAACACAATTGAATAAATTCCTTTCGTTCGGTCTCGAATAGGTAGATCAAACGGTCGACGTCATTAAGAAAATGTCGTTTATACTCGGCCGGACTCAAACGCCACAACTCACGAAACAACTGAGTGTAGTCGTAATCTTCAAAATCAAAACGGATTTTATCAATTACATCACTCAACACCTCAGCGCCATCGTTGCTGTCCAACAACCGCCACCCGCGCTTTGCCGTTTCCTCGAATAAGGATTGTAAGGGCGAACGTCGCAAACACAATAATAATGCATACGTATCCTCTTGAAGCATTTTTTCTCGTTCTTCTTCACTCAAGAGCGACAAATAATACATTAAGCCGCAAGTAGGAGAGAGTGCGACGTAGGAAGTACTGCGGAGGTTTAGAATCTGACTACGAAGTCTTGCAATGGGGTCTTTTTCTCGAGGGCTTAATGTTTTAAAGAAATGCTCGCACGTCGCTCGAAGACCTTTAGATAAAACAACAATCACTAGGTATTGATTAATAGACAAATCCTGCAACAGACCCCTAGCTCGAAAAAGTCTAATCAACAAATCCTCATCACCGAGTAAAGTGCAAATGAAGTACACTACCAACAGACGTTGATCCATCTGTTGATACCACCTCCACGATATACTTATGTATTCGATCGTTTGGTACTAATTCAATCAACCACCGGGCTTCATCTTCTAAGCAGTTGAGGCAGGCGATTTCAAAGCGTCTTTCAACGCTCAATCGCTCGTCTTTCGCCATCAACTGGGCCGTTTTCGCGTAGTCGACAGTTCCGTGCATCGTCCAACGCAGTTGTTGAGGCAAGCAGTGGTCTAAAAACTTAAATGAATAACTGTGTAAATTATGATAGTGACACCAGTTGATGATCTCCATTCCAATCGGCTTAATCAAATTCAACAGTTCCGTTTTACACGTTTTAGGCAAAGAAAGAGCCAAAGCCTTGCTCTTCGATCTCGTCCCATTTGTCAGTATATTCGCTTAGTTCTCAAGCCAGTAGACCGTTAAATGATGCCGCAATTTGGGTGAAAACATCGTGTTAAGTCCACAAATGAGCGACTATTTTCACTCCAGCTAGATGTTGGAGCGGCGAAGTTTGCAGAACGAAATCTTTCATCTCGCGCTCGATTAAATCTCTCGGACGTTATATCCTGCAGTAATTATTGTGAGTTAATTAAAATACAACTTTAATCTATTTTTATCACCTGCCACCTTTCACCAATTAATATAAATGTAATAATAAACTGTTGCTTTTCCAATGGCGTTAAATTTCGATGTCTTCGGTGATTGCGAGTTGAATCGAAAAAAGCATAGGCCTAATCACAAATTATCACAGTATATCAATGGCTATTATATTATCAATAGTTAAATTAAATGTATTATAATTAAACCTTACCAAAGATTTATTCTTGATTCTTGTCAGATCCAGCACAACTGTGCGAAGTTTTCTAATACTGAACAGTACCGTTGGTTTATTTTTTTTATCCCATTTGAAATGTCCAGGCAAACGCACGACTGAATAGAGCGATCTCTGCATGTAAAAGCCTACCACAGCGCTTATCGCTTGTCTCTTCCCGGTGGACGAATACCACGTGCTCTATGAACAGTGTTGTCGCTCAGCGAGGTCAACTCACAAAACGGAAACACAACGACTCATCAAATTATTAAATTCGCTTGTCCTTTATTTCTTCTTCTTGTATTTAACAATGGGCGAATTAAAGAAAAATGAATGAAACTGGTGGTTGAAAATATTTTCCATTTTGAAATCAAAATCAACATTTTATTTGGCGCAAATTACAAATATTATTAGACACACATTTGAATCGACGATATTGAAAAGAAAAAATATTAAGTGGGGTGAAAAATATGTCTTCAAAGCGCAGCAGATCTTCTCTCCATTCTGCTTTCCATCGCAAGGTCTATGAGTCGAGTTAAATATTGACTCCTCAATAGCTTCTCCTCGTCTTCTTCATCGTTTGAGCTAATCAACGCAGCTATTGCTTTAAATTCCATCAACGCCGCGTCAGTAATGGCGCTCTCATCCATTAAAATACGCTCGATTTCACGGTATCGATTACACAATGCCAATATCTGCTGCGATGACGCTTCGTTCAAAATCAGTCCAACAAACGCTTCTCGTTTGGCTCCGAATAAGTTGGCTAAAAAGCGAACGTCGTCTAACAGACGTCGCGTATATTCCACCGGACTCGACTGCCAAACCTCCAAAAGCACTTTTGAATAGTCATAATCTCGAAAACCAAGGGAGATGTTACGAGCAATGGCCCTCAACACCGCTCCAAGAGCACGCTCGTCTACGTAGTCCCATCCATACTCTACCGCTTCCACGAATAAAGATTGCATCGGCCACCCCAACAAACATATCAGCAGGTCAGCCAGATTCTCTCTTAACATATAACGTCGATCCAGCTCGTCGTTCATCAGCGACAAATAAAACAGCAAGTTGGAAGTACTCAACTGACTACAGTTGCCGATCAGTCTTCCGCAGTCGTCTAAAATTCCCTCCTTTTCTTCCGGGTTTAACGTTTGATACAAATACTCGCACATGGCTCGATTACCGCTAAATAGCGCCGCGTGTTCAAAAAGATATTTATTAATCGACCCGCTATTTAACATGTCGCCGGGGACCACTAGCATCGATGGAACGTCGACGTCCTCCACGCCGTTGATAGCGCGAGTATAGAAAACTATGAAACGGTGGACTTCGCTTAACTTAACATTCTCAAATCTCTCGCCGGTCACGTACTCTCGCCCACGCTCCTCGGACAGCAGTTGAAACAAGTGCCGAGCTTCGTTCTCTAAACAGCTGACGCAAGCTATTTCATAGCGTCTTTCAATACTCATCCTGTCGTCTCGCACCATCAACTCGGCCGTTCTCTGATAATCGACGGTGCCGTGCATACTCCAACACACTCGTTGCGGTAACAAGATGTCCAAGAGTTGGAAACTATTATTTTGTTCGTAATAAGTATAACGGCACCACTCGATAAACTGTATGGCGAGGGGTGCGACCACATCAAACAGTAGCTGTATGCACGGCTGAGGTAATGGAATTAGCTGCGAGACTTTGCGTTTCACTATATCTTCAACCGTCTGCCAGTAGTATTTTCTTCCGCCACTCGGGGCAAGTGGACGATTATACGATTGAGCAATTTGGGTGAAAATGTCAGGTTGAGTGCACAAGTGCGCGACTATTCGAACCCCAGCTAGATGTTGGAGCGAAGGAGTTTGTAGCACGAAATGCATGGTGTATGGCGCTTCTTTAATTAGCTAACATAATAATATTATAGTGATAATTATCATTTATTCAAAGAGTCAATTAACGAGAATTACCTCGAGATATTATAATCCCCAGAAGTCTACTTCACACTTGATTCCTATTAGATTGCAGATGTGCCGGGAGTGAGTTTCAAAATTCTGGAAACAGCGCAAAGTGGCGAAATAGAATAAAACCAATACAGCGCATGCGCCTGAGAAAAAAATTTTTTTTATACGACGTGTGTTTTTTTTTTTAACAAATTTGATTTTGGATAAAAGTTTAAACACTATTTCAGAGATATTTTATTATTATTATTTAATTTAAGTAATTATTATCGGAAACAAATTTTTAATTTATTTATTAAAAAAAAACGTGAATCACGTGACGTAAATCGCTGTTGGTAAATCGCTAAGTAAATCTTAAATGTAAATCGCTAAGTAAATCTTAAATGCAAATCGCCAAGTAAATCTTAAATGAAAATCGCTTTAGTTTGTGGGAGAGCGGTCGAATTGAATGGGTGTCTTTTTCATCCATAGAACCAGAATAACAGTATCGATAGAAGGATAATTTTTTGCCAGCAGAAGAAAAAATAAAACAAAATTGTAAAATTGTTTTTAAATATTTATAGGGGTAATTTATTTAAAAAAAAAATTAAAAAATTATGTTGCACATACCGGTATTAATATATTTTCCAGGAAATTGAACTTTTTCAGCATTTATAAAAATACATGTCATTTTGAATAATAAAAACACAGTAATAACATGGCTTCCATTTTTTTTTTGTTTTATTTAAAATAAATAATAATTAATATTAATTGCCAGTAATAAAAAAAATTACAATTTAAATATGCATTTATAATCATTTAATTGACTAATTAAAGAAAAATAAACCGAGCTTGTAGATACTTCCAACTGGAAATCAAACAACTTTTGCGCTTCACAATAATTATTTGGCACATATTTTAATCAAAGATATTGAAAAAAACTCCCCTTCAAAACACTCGGCATACAATATTATCTTTATCCTTCGAGCTCTTCAACGCAACTGTTTCTAATTACATTCCATCAACGCTGCCTCTGATTGCTGCAACACGTGAGATTGTGAGTGGAATCAAAGTACCTCAATCGAAGATTACAACCAGCTATAATTTATAAAAACAATTTTTACAAATACCTATATAAACAGTAATACTTTAACATTTCGATTCTACACTACAAAGAGGCCAAACAAACTCTAATATAAACAAAACAATATTGATTAGCGCCGTAAACAAATAATATCAAATACACCTACACTTTTGTCTGCTTTTAATTCTGTTTTCCATCACACAGTCTACCAGTCGACTGAAATATTGGCTCCTCAATCGCTTCTCCATATTGTCTGGGTCTTTGGAGTTTTTCAAGGCAGCTTTCTCCTTGCATTCCATCCACGCTGCGTCAGAGATTCCGCTTCATCAACACACGGCGGATGCATCTCTGAATCTGGTAAAGATTTTAAAAGATGCGAAGGCGCTTCGTTAAAAACAAGGTTAATAAACAATTAACTCTCAACTCAAACAACAAAATTATTAGAAATTTTGAAGATAATTTTAGACAAATAAAAAAATTTAAAGATCAACTGAATAAAATTGAGGAACTTTTGTTCCAATTGATAAATAAGAACGACTTTGAGATAAAGACGAAAGTGGAAAATGAAACTCATGTCAGAGATGAAATGACATCACAATGTTATTCCATGTGCGAGAATAAAGTGATTGAGTGGAGCAACAGAACCAGCCTTCAATTCCATAAAAATTTGGAACAAATGGATTTTTGCTTAATGTAACAAAATCAAAAAACGTAAGACATTCTTAAATATTCTTTCCGATATATTTCAATGGAAAGAGAATTCGATAGAAAACAAGCCGAAACTTTCATCTACGACACCAATTTATAATTTTTTAAAAAAAATTTCAACTTTTTTTTAGTTTAATTTTAGATTAATAAATTTTCCCAAAAAAAAGGGCACACATTTTATTTTAATTGACTTCCGGCGTTAGATGTTAGAGACATAAGGTTTGGTTTACTTTTTAGTGAACCACCCTGTACATAATTTTTTTTTTTATTCACATATAAAATTTAACATGTGATACATAAAACCATTGGTGGTCTTGAACTTGCTTCATTCTCATCTATCAATAATAAGAAATTAATTACAATAAAAATTGTAAGCAAATAGGGTCGTGAGATGGGGTCACGAGCTAACCACTGGTCATCGATGGATATAAATTCAACAATTGCTTTGTTTATCAGGTTAGACTGAAAATACATTACATTACGAGTTTGTAGTGAAAGATTAATAGGTTTCATACTATTTGATTGGCCGAAGGATCCCAGTAAAACTATTGAACTTTTAATGAGAGAGGTTTAAATACTGGAAGCAGTATTCACGTTGTACATGCGCACACGTCACACGGAGTTCACGTCATAATTATGACTATGCCCAGTGGTTTTGGGAGTGTTGACGCTCGTAGTTGTGTTGCGTCTTTCGTAGTTCTTGGTGTGCAGCTTCTAAATTGATTTTTATTATCATTTGCTGTTATTTATATTTTAATGTGCACAATGTTCACTAAAATTGTCTGTTTACGGAAAAATAAATCGAAAGCAATGCCCATATACCTTTTAACAACCAAAAACGTAAATATGCAAGAGTAACAGCTCGAAATAAGGGATATATTTGGAATGTACGGAACTCATTTTTTATTTACTGTACAATTTTTAATTATGTCGTTTTCTCCACCCTCAATCAATAGGATTAAATATTAATTAAAAAAAAAAAAAAAACCAAGCAAAAGTCACAGATGATTCATCTATGTATATTTTGGTTTTTTTTTGAATTTGATTGGCAACTGATTGATTTCAATCAAATTGAGCAAATAATCAGCTAATTGCACCTTCAATTTAGTTTATGTTGACTACTATGTGTTAATTATTAAAATCATCAAGTTTTTCTGTAAAGAATTTTGAGGACTTGAAATAATAATGGATGAATCAGCGGTAAGTCTTGCCTGAGGTTGTTTATCAAGCATTAAGTTTTAATGACACAAAAAGAACATTAACGATTTCTGTAGTCCGGTATATCTGTTTTCTACCGAAATTGTAGCCTACTGTATTGAATTCATTGTAAATAATCAAATTCAATGCCATTGATTAGCAAGTTTTTGATCAACAAAATAACCATCACTTCTGGATTTTTATAGGATATATTCAAAAGTTAAGTAGCCTACAAACAAAACCAAGTACCGGTACCACCGAATATTACTATCTTTAAAATAAACGATGTTTTTAGAGCCTTATAGACAACTTTGTGGTGTGGTATTTTTGTTTAATTAACCTACCATAACTTTAAATTAATACCAGTAGTGTAAATTACATGCTAATTGCACCTTCTAGTACGTTTAATATAATTATGATGACTACAATGCGTTAATTAAAATCATCAAGTAGGAAATAATCGATAAATCATATCAATGAATTGTAAACAATAACTTTTAATGAAATTAAAAGAACATTAAACCTTTTTGATGGACCTACCAAAACCCCACCCACACTCCGCCGCTTCCATGAATAAGGATTGCAAGGGACAACGCAACAAACATCTTAATAGGTGATAGCTACATTGTCCAAACATGTGTCTCTCTTGCTCTTCATTCATCAGCAACAAATAATACAGCAAGTTGCAAGTGAAAGCGTGGTCAACGCTGAATATTTGCGTTTGATATTCGACTAAAACTTGCACTTCTTCTTCTTGGTTTAATTTTGCAAATAAATACTCGCACGTCCATCGATTACCCCTAGATAGAGCAACCTCGAACAGGTACTTATTATTTGAGCCACCATCAAAGTAACTCGCTCGAAAAAGCTCAGTCAAGTGAGCCACAACGCCGCTTAAAGTGCAAGTAAAGTAAACTATCAAGAAGCGGCGATCATTTCTCCAAACATTGTTCACCTGGTCACTATACTCATGTTTATGATCTTCAGCAACTCTTGGAAACAACTCACGAGCTTTATCTTGTAAAGAATTGATGCAAGCGAATTCATTGCGTCTTTCAACGTCCAACCTTTCGTCTTTCACCATCAACTAGGCCGTTTTTAGATTTAGATTTGTTTATTCTCATTAGTACCAAAAAAATCAAAACCACATACAATAAAAAGCAAAAAAATGATACTAATGAGGGCAGCAAAGGGTCATAATTAATCAAAATGCCGCCCTACTGTAGCTTAACTATAACAAATTACACGAACTAATGAGAATAATTTACAACGAATCAAGCATCTTATGCACAATTGTCCTTCCGGCATCATATTCATCATTCCATAATCGTCTAATTAGTTCAATTACATCAGTTTTAAATAAATTTAGTGTATCAAACTTAACACGGCGAGTCTTTACAATAAAGTTCCAGATTTTAGGTCCTGAATAAGTAATAAAATGTTTTGAATGGTCATTTTTTAGCGGAGGCACAATAAGTAAATTTTCCTTAAAGGAATGCATCAGCACCGGTATTATGCAATCGAATTGCATAATCGACTATTCCGCGCATCGTTCAATGAAATTGTCGAGGAAACGAGTTGTCTGGAAAATGATACCGGCATTTCAATTTTTTCGTGGAATGGTAACAACACCAGATAATGATCTGCATTCTCAGTGGTTTAATCAATCTGAACAGTGGTTTTTGGCAGGTTGCAGGTAATGGAAGAGCCGAGATATTGCTCTTTATTTCGTCTTCGATCGCTTTCCATTCATACGTCTGTTGACGGTGGTTCCACAAATGAGCGACTATTTTGACCTGAGCCAGATGTTAAAGCGGCGGAGTTTGTAGCACGAAATGCATTATAATGGCGCGTCTTCAATCAACTAAATTGTCACATAGTAGCAATTATTACCATTATACAGGGAATGTGAGTTACTCGAAAATTACCTCAAAATTATTATCTCCAGATGTACATGTATACATTTGATTCCTATTCATTTTAAAATTCCAGGGTTTATTACCTTGTATTCAACAGAAAGCTTTTACCAATTAACATAATATTATTAAGCAGTAATATATTATACCTTACCATTGATTATTGAGAAATACAGTATAATGTTTGTGATTCAAATAGGAATTGTCCAGGCAAACTCACAGCTGATTGCATCGATCTCACAACGCAGAATGGAAACAAACTGCTTATCTGTTGGCGACTACCGTTTATTTCCCCTCGGTTGCGGAAGCGTTGCTTTAGTAGGGGAACCGGAAGCGCAGACAAACTACAATGTTCAACCACTAATCACCAAACCAGAGTCAGTTGTTCGCAGAACGACGTCCCATACCCCCATAATGTGTAGCCCAATTGATTCTACGAAGAAATGTTCAAAACTGCGAGAAAATCGTCTCCTGACGTGCGCGTAGGCGTTTCAGCTGTAGACGAGTTGACGTAGGCGTTTTGACCGTAGGCGTTTCGACGTAGACGGTTTGGCTGTAGACATTCCGGTCATAGGCATTCTGACCGCCGACGTTTCGACCGCAGACCAAATGCCGTAGACAAACGAGTTGTAGGCGTTTTGGCCAAAAGCGATTCGCGACTATTTGACGGAGTGACCGCGACTTAATTACTAAATGAAAACGCGACTAGTATATATTTTAAATAAAACTGTTTTAATTTAAACATAAATAAACATTTCTTACAAGTGAAATCCGACTTGATTTCCAAATAAATGTTTCGATATTTTCGCAAATTCAAATACTAACTTAATTAAACAACTTGTTTAAATAAAGTAATAGTCTCCAGACTATTCTTTTCCGAGATAACATTTCGCCGATGAGCCATCATCTCCCCCATTTTCACATTCTTCAAACTCGTCCTCGCTTTCTTCGTTTGAATCTTCTTCTTTGTTCCACTCTTGCGGTGATGTGGACAACTTCTTTGATATAGGGGCTACTCGAAAAATGGTCTCCCATCGACCAGTTCACAGCTTCGTCTACTGTAACGTGCTTCATCTCTACCACCGTGTTTGCAGCTGGACTCCAGATTCGATATCCGACAGTCTCGATTGCGTACCCCACAATTACGCCGATCCAAGCTCGAGCTACTAGCTTTCCTTGCTGCTTGACCTTTGGTAGATGTACGTAAGCCTTTGATCCGATGATCTTGAACTGCTTGACTGAAACTGCTTCTTCAGTCCATAGACAATAGGGAATTTTGTAGTCCAACATCCAATGCGGAAAACGATTTCGCTGGTAGACAGTTTTCATCGCCAGCTCTGCCCATAGATGATGTGGCAATTTAGTATCTAATATCATGCAGCGCATGCTGTCGCCGATGACCCAATTATACCTTTCCGCAACTCCATTCATCTCTGGAGAATACTCATTTGTTCGTTCTCCCTTGATTCCTAAAGTCTTTAACAAATCAATGAATTTTTTATTGCAAAATTCCAAACCTCAATCGGTGCTAACTGCTTTTTGCTTATTTCCTGTACTCCTCTCCACATAAGCTAAATACTTCTTGAACTTCTCAAAAACTTGATCTTTACTTTTCAAGATGTAGATTGTAGCATAGCGGCTGTAGTCGTCAATGATGCTCAGAAAATACAGTCCACCCGAAAACGATTTTACTCTTGCCGGTCCCCACACGTCCATGTGTACCAGCTCTAGGATTTCTTTCGAACGAATCGTCTCCACTTTTGGAAAAGATGCTCTCGTTGACTTTCCTAGTCTGCACGCTTCACACTTTTCGATTGGTCGCTCAATCTTCCCCACACCGAGAACTTCTCTTAAATTTGACAGCTTTGCCAACCCTTGATAGTTAGCATGCCCAAAACGTTTGTGCCAAACTTCACTTTCGACTAGAGACACGAGGCTAGAATGCTCATTAACATGATTAGTTACACTTTTCATAACTAATTTGTTCTTATCTAACTTAGCATTATCAATCTTAACCTTAGCAACCTTAGCATTATCGACCTTAATGTTATCAACCTTTATTTGTTTCGTTTCTATCGACTTTACCACTTGAGCATACATTTTCTTCTAAGGTTCCCTTTTTACTTGGACTTCGACGCAGTCGTCTACTCGGAAAAGACCACCGGTCACTGAACCTTGTAGAAGATATTCACTCGGTTTCTTCACATAAACATGGAGTTTACCCTTGAAGATGTCGATGTGGTACCCAGCTTCAGATGCTTTCGAAATAGAGATCAAGTTCTTTCTAAAAGCTGGAATAAAGAAAACACTAAACAAAGTTATCTTCTCAATTTCACCGTTGATCACTGTCTTGAGCTCTACAGTGCCCTTTCCTATCGCTTCTCAGGTGCCTTTACCCATCACATGAAAAGGCTTTTCTAACTTTTGTAAGTTCAGGAACCACTCACGAGTGTGACAAACATGATCTGTTGACCCACTATCGAAGTACCATTGGTTATCTTTGGTTGATGACTCTGCCATCATCACAATTGGAGATGAAGTCGTCTCCATGAGAAAACCACCACAAAGTCCCTTTTCGTCACCTTGCTGAACTTGCACTGGTTTCTTCCCCCAATTGGAAGAGTTCCCTCGTCTGCGGGAACTGCCTCTTCCTCTACCTCTTCATCTCATATGTGTGTCGCCTTTTGGATCTTGCTTCAGATGTGGACACTTAAATGCGATGTGCCCCTTTTCTTGGCAGTTGTAACAGATTGCATTCTTGTAATAGCCGCCAGTGCCGATCACGAATGCCCCACCTCCCCCAGAATCGGCTGCCTCGAACTGTGCTTTATTCTTCAAGCGATTGCACTCTGCGAGTAGAAATGATTTCACCTTTTCGACTGTGAAATCCTCGTCTTTCCAAAAGTAGACTTGCTGTACCACCGTCTCGTACTCTTGTGGTAGGCGAAGTAGGTAGCGATGAGTCTTCACTCTGTCTGGTAGTGGAATCTTGGCCTTCTCAAGATCGTCGATTTTTGCACCTAACCTTGCAAAATAAACAGCGAGTTCTTCACCTTGACCTGGTCGCATGTCAAAGTATTCGAGTTGAAGAACAGCTTCTCTCGCCCTGGATATTGGCGCGAATGTATCTTATTTCTTCCTTCCATTGATGATAGTTCTGCGAGATTAGAAGGATACACGTAGTATCCTTACTACTGTAAATCTCAGAAGTCGCCATGTTTCTCCCGAGAAATCTGATTGAGTTCAATTACAAAGTAACTCACTAACAACGTTCGTAGTCGCAGTCCGATGTCAAAGTTTCAATTCGCGAATGTTTAAACAGCTGACTGAAGTCCGGTCGTGTGGTTATCATCAACCACGCTCTGCTACCACTGTTGGCGGTTACCGTTTATTTCCCCTCGGTTGTGGAAGCGTTGCTTCAATGTTTATGCTACAATGTTCAACCACTAATCACCAAACCAGAGTCAGTTGTTCGCAGAACGACGTCCCATACCGCTGTAATGTGTAGCCCAATTGATTCTACGAAGAAATAAAACTGCGGGAAAATCGTCTCCTGACGTGCGCGTAGGCGTTTCAGCTGTAGACGAGTTGACGTAGGCGTTTCGACATAGACGTTTTGGCTGTAGACGGTCCGATCGTAGGCGTTTCGACCGTAGACCAAATGCCATAGACGAACGAGTTGTTAGCGTTTTGGCCGAAAGCGATTCGCGACTATTTGACGGAGTGACCGCGACTTAATTACTAAATGAAAACGCGACTAGTATATTTTAAATTAAACTGTTTTAATTTAAACATAAATAAACATTTCTTACAAATGAAATCCGACTTGATTTCCAAATAAATGTTTCGATATTTTCGCGAATTAAACAACTTGTTTAAATAAAGCAATAGTCTCCAGACTATTCTTTTCAAGTTTTCCGAGACAACATTTCGTTTCCAGAGTCAAAAGAAGAGTGATACAATGTACGAGAATGACCCTCTATGTATATGAATTAAACGGGGTCATCCACTCATTAATTAGTCATTCAAAAACAAATGAAAAAGTATTAAGGAATTCGATCAAGTGATCTTTGATCGACGGCGATCTCAACATTATCGTTTGTCTATTCCCAGATATCGCTTACCCAGAGACACGGTGTCATAGCAAAGATGGTCATAGGCTAAGTAAATCGCGGTCACCGGGAAGAGGCAAATGATAAGCGATTTCTCTCGCATTTACCTGTTAAGTCGGATGCAATAAGCTGTGATTTTGCCTGGTTGTTTATTTGAAGCAGAGCACGATACGTTTGCTTATTATCAAATCTGCAGGAGGTATTGTTCGAGCGTTAATTAAAGCTTTTTAATTAATAATTATGGCTTCTACATCTATTGGAGCGGAAAATAAGAATGTCTTAACAAGCTGTAAAACATTCAATTGAAACTGGTCAGTTAGTATTTTTACAACTGGGTTTTTGTGTTTGCGTGACTCACATTCTCAGCCATTTTTATGCATGTTTTTAATTATCAAGTTTTTACAATTATACCGAGCGTTTTGTATCGAATATTTATAGTCGTTACGTTACTAGAGTATATTTTTAAATTGTTTTGGTTTTTTTCCCCCTCGCAGAACGAACCAGAAAGTTGAATCAAGTGGAAGTGATTGAGGAAGACCGACGCAAGAAGCTGCCCGCCAACTGGGAAGCCAAGAAAGCTCGTTTGGAATGGGAATTAGACGAACAGAAGAAGAAAAGCGTATGATAAATTATTATTTTACTTCTTCTGTCATTGTGTGAACACTTTACATGTGTTCTGTGTTTTTTAGGAAGCTCGACAGAACGGTGAAGACTACGGCCGCATAAAGTTGTTGCAGACAAAGGCTGAAGAGTCTCTGAGATACGACCGAGGGAAAAAGACAAAGAAAAACGTGGAAAGCGGCTTTTCAGGCACCAAAAGTTAAAATGAAAAAGTTTGCAGTTTTTTTTATTAATTTTGATTCTGATTTTGTTTTTGTAGATTTATCAGCAAATTACCGAGAGGAATTACAATAAGCCGTTCAGACAGTTCAAGCCAGATGTAGAAGCGTACTACAAACAAGTGGAAGAAATGTATTATGTTTATGTGTATTACAGAGCGAATTAGATAAAAGAAAATTTCCAGCGTTTTTGTAGAAACACTTTTGTTGTACTGAAATTTTCTAAATAAGGTAACTATTGAAACCTATAAAACGAATTTAAAAGGTTTGCGGAAGAAAATAATTAGGTTTTTAGAGATTCAGTAGTGTATTTTTATCCTGTGAAGCTGTGAATGTTTTCTGATTTAAGTACGGTATTTGAAATTTTTATGTTTGAGATATTTTTTGAGTTCTGAATTCCAAACTTCGGAATTGGAATTTATAAAGTGT
Source organism: Polydesmus complanatus (assembly GCA_034692225.1). NCBI lineage: Eukaryota > Metazoa > Arthropoda > Diplopoda > Polydesmida > Polydesmidae > Polydesmus > Polydesmus complanatus. Next base: position 17,583 of record JAQGAZ010000692.1, read on the forward strand.
AGGAAGAAAATAATTCGTTTCTAGAGATTAATTTAGTAAAGCATTATTTTTAATGTGTTATCAAAATGTTTCGATTTTGGTACTTCAAATTATAAGCTCAAATTGTTTACAAAAAAAAAGCCATAACTTGGTTATATAATTATAATTCACATTTACAAATTAATTTTTAAGAGTGTTCTGTTAGAAATACAGGAGTTCATTTTTATAAGATTTAATAATGTTGTTAAAGTTTTCTACAATATTGCAACTAGTCCCCTACTTGAAATTTTGTTTCGAACGTGATATTAATGTGGTTTTATGAGTGTCGAATTCAAAATACAGAATATGTAAAAAATAATCAAACATTAGATTTGAGCTGTCCCAAATCCTGCTCATTGTTTGCAACATTATTCTTCTCTTTTTATAATTTAATTCATTTAGTTTAAAATTTTAAACTTAAGTCGAAGATTTTATGTACATTAGGGCTAGTTAAAAATTCGAAAACAAATAAAATAATTGTCTTAATTGAATTAAGCGTTGTGTTGTTTTATAATTATTTAATATTGCTAATTTTTTTTAATGTAGGACCGACATTGTACAGCATAATATTAAAATTAATGCTTTTTATTTGAATTTCGTTTTTAATGAGTGGTCCTTGTTGAGCGACAGCACTGCTACAAACCACGTGATCAACAGAACGAGGCAAGTGATAAGCACTTGGCATTGCTTATGCCTTGCGCGAGCTGAGCGATATGTGAGACTTTGCCTGGTGTATTTTTAATGGAAAATGAAAAGATGGCCGACGGTTGAGAGGTGTTATAGTGGCGTCTTTCCAATGTTATAATATCGCCATAGTTGCGTAATTTAACTTATTAACGGCCACTCTTATGTGGAAAATTATTCATAAAGTCTTCGAGATCAATAATGAATATTGATAATGACTTTAAAAACACGTTTTGATCTAAAAATCTATAATCTAATTATTATCTGAAACATATCAACCATTTTCATGTTTTTATTCACAAATAGTAGTGTTTTTCAGCGATACATTTAGGCCTACTACGTGTTGCTAAAAATAATTAATGTATAATCATGTATTATAAACGGGCAAGTACATTAGGTTAATGAATGTTCGGTATAACAAATTATTGGATTTAAGAAAATTCACTAATTGCATAATGGATTATATATTTAATATAATAAATTGTATTATATTATACTGAAATGTGCAATGCAAAGAATATCACCCTGGGTACAGAATTTGGGGCAAGTATTTTTTTAAAAAATTGCTGCATTTTGAATAGTATACCTGTGTGTACTATTTGAATTTCATTGGTTCTTAAACAGATTCTGATACTGAAACTGATTAGAATTCAGAAAATGGTGGTGATAAAAACTATTTAATTACAATAAATCCTATTATTTGCATGCATATTACTTGCTTTGCAGCTATCAAGTGCTGTCTTTTAGGGTGTATCTTCGTGGTCATGTGCAGTTATTCCATGTGGCATCAATAGCAATCTTTTCCACAAAACACTAATCCAAATCAATACTAAGTTCTTTTTTAAGGCTATTTTAATGCTTTTTTAAAAAACAAAATGGTACAATTTATTTCAGTTGATCTTTACTAATTATTTTATTGCAAATGAATATTTTTATATTACCAGTATTTGCTTCTTCATTTAATTTAATTTTTATTAGTTTTTTAATTATGGCCAAGTGAAACTGGCTCTGTGAGTATTTCTTCCAATGATTCTTCCTCATCCAGTGCTTAGAACATGTACATAATAATTAAAAAACAGATAGGAATAATTTCCTTTATATACTGTATTACATTTGCATTTGGTTTTTACCATAAATCAACTTGTAGTGTAATTTTCATTCAGTTGCATTAAATTTAAACTCCTTATCTTAATAAAGTCTGTCTGCCTATTACCGGTATTATTGTTTGTTTTTAAACTTTTACGGAATCTCTGAAAATAAAATTGTTATTGAAACCAGTTCTGTTTACTGTAGTATCAGAGGTTTATAAATGGTTGTGTTTGGGGGTATGGAATATTGCGGGTTTAACGTTTGCCAAATATAATTATTTATGGAAATGTATCAATGACGAGCCGTTGGATGTGGTTATGCTAAACGAAACTTGGCTACAGGAAAATGCTCGACGGAAATTTAAGATACCAGATGGTTGGAAAATCATAAGTCAAGATGCGGTAAGGTTCGGGGTTAGAGAACGAGCAGAGGGAGGCATGGGATTGTGGCTTATGGCACTACCACTGGAGGGTCGTCTATGGTTGGGAGGGGTATGGCTGACTGGGAAATTTAATAACTGTCCGGAACTTTATTGATATTTATGTTCAAATAATTTATGATCTTTGTTACAGGAATTGGTGAATGAGATAAAAGCAAAGTGACAGGAACTTGTTGTGATGGGAGATTTTAATGCACGAGTGGGGGATAAACAGATAGGGAGAAAACTGGCATCATATTTAAGTGGGGAGAGACAGGCTGTTGATACTTGTTGTAATAGCGAAGGTAAATTTTTGATGGAATGGTGGGGAATGAACGACGCCACTCTTATCATTGGTCATATGGAGCATGATTCGAGGGGAGCATTAACATTCGGAGGAAAAATGGGTGCATTGGGGGTATTGATTATGTTTTTGGGATTGCAGATGCGGTGGATAAGATTGTTGACCTAGGACTTCTCCCCACTATATAATCGGATCACTTAAAGCTCTGGTTTACATTAGATGTAGGTAAGATAGAGAAAAGTCTCCCCTTGGAGGTATGCGAGAAGAAAACTTTGAGGAAGAGGAAAGGAATTCAGGGGAGTGATACAGTAAAGGATAAATTCGGTAATGAATGGGTGGAAACTAGTACAAAATCGGAAATTACTGATGTTAATGAAGATTTAGAGAAGCTCATTAGTAGTTTGGTACAACGTAAGGAAGTTTTTTTGACAGATATGGAAACGGATAAAAGGTTTGATGAATTATGGTTTGATGAGGAATGCAGAGCAAGCTTAGAGAATATTCTTTCATTTATGAAGAACTGGAAGAACATGGGAGGTAGTAAATATACAGTGATACTGATGCAGAGGAAACAGGACTACAAGCATTTATGTGGAGAAAAGAAATGGTCTTTTATTCAAAATCTAAAAACAGTTATCTACAAAGGTAAGCGAATGACGGACTTTTGGGAAGTGGTGAATTTAGTTAAGCGAAAGAAATCGGGTCAGCAAGGCAACATCAGAATCGACGACTGGAAGAAGCATTCTATTAATTTATTACAGGGATCGGCAGAACCAGTCTACAGTACATAGGATAAAGAGGAATTGGTAGGCAGAGAGGAGAGGGTAACTTTGGATAAGTCTCTGATACGTAGAGAGGTTGCAAAGGTAGAGGCTTTGGAAGAGGATAGCTATCATGAAATAAGTAACGATGAGATCCGGGAGGTTAATAAAAGCCTAAAAACAAAAAAAGCATGTAGATTAGATAAATTGGAAAATGAAACTTTGAAATACATGCATAATAGGGGTAACAAGTTAATGACTGCATTGTGTAGGAAACTATGGGATACAGAAGAGTTCTGCATAGATTGGAAAATGACTAAATTAATTCCAATAGGAAAAGGTGGTAATAGAAATGATGTAACAAATTACAGAGGTATAGCGATATCCTCATGCATATATAAAGTAGAGACCAAAGTTCTGTTTAACCGGTTACAAGACCAATGTGAAAAGAAAAATATGGTGAGTGAAGAACAAGCCAGATTTTGTAGGTCGTACAGTTGCGTTGATAATGTTTTTGTGTTGAGGTCAATAATATCCATGACATTATAAAAACCTAAAAAAAAAGTTAATGGATTTTTGTTGGTTTCCACGCAGCTTTTGACAAGGTTAATAGAGGTATGCTATGGGAAAAAATGGCACAGAAAGGTGTATCACCAAAACTAATTGCAGCTATATATCAAGAAACAAGCTATAATATTAAAAGAGGAAAGGATGAGGTGGAACTCTGGACATCCACAGGTGTAAAACAGGGATGTGTTCTTAGTCCTCTATTATTTGCATTTTACGTGGATGATTTGATTGAAAGGTTGAAAACGATTGGTGGGGGAATTAAGATAGGTAATACGGGGATACAAAATCTCGCGTTTTGCAGATGATTTTATTATATTATTTGATGACCCTGTTCGACTACAAAGGTTAATAGATAGATTATTACAGTGGACTATTGATAATGGGATGGAATTGAATCTATCGAAGTCAAAGATTATTGTATGGAGGAGAAGCCGACAGTTAAGTAAACAGGAGGCCTGGTATTGGAAAGGACAGAGGATAGAAGTAGTTAACGAATACAAGTATCTGGGAATATGGTTTTCAAGTTGAGTAAAGGCAGCTGGAGGGGTTTGGCAGATTGGGGATAAATTAAAAGTGGTTGACTGGTTTATGATGAGAAAGTTAATGATGAGTATGGTTTGCTCGGATTTAGGATATGGGGCAGAAGTATGGGGCTGGGACTTAACAATGTGTAGAGAATTAGATGTGGTAGTGAGACGCTTTATGCGGTGGGTATTTGGTATAGGTGAGGGATAAAAAATGAAATTATTGATACAGAGCTGGGTTGGATAAATATCGTGGTAGAATTTCAGAAGCACTCCCTAAAATATATCAAGAAAATTGAAAACAAGACGGATGACCAACTGCCACCCATATGTTATGTGGAATTAGGGAAACGAATGGTTCTGATAGAGGAAACGTTATGAAAAACTAATAAAAGAGTGGGTGTAGATCTGAAATATAAGGGTTGGATAATGTTAGTAAAAGAACAGTTGGATCATCTGGGATTACAGGAAGTTTACTGGTAACCAATGGATACAATGGAGTGGTTGATTGAAACTAATATGGTTATGGTAATAGAAGATGAATTGAAACTAAGGAGGATAGCCCTCGAGAACTCTGAAAGTGGTAGAGAATATTTACAAATCATGCCTATTTTAAATGGGTGTGGATATCTTCATAAGGGAGGTGCATGGAAATGTAAATCCATTTACTTAAAGATACGGTGCGGTGCATTCGAAGTGGGGAGCATTAGGTAAGGTTCCGTGCTTTTGTGGAGAAGCTTTAGGGGAAATAAGACATATTTGTAAGTTGCAAACCTTTAGCGGACCTTCGAGAAACTTTGTTTAGGAGAGTGGTAAACTGGTTAGAGGTTTTAAAATCGGAAAATTTTGATCCATGGGCTTGTAGACTAGCATGGGAATGGCAACACCGTTGGAAACTATGGGTCGCAAAGACAGATGAAGAATGTGCCAAGAACTTAGCACTTATAGGCAAAGACATGGATGGCTTGGAGGAGATATGCGAGCACATCTGTCTAAATCTGGAGTTACCACCAAAGTTGGAAGAGGACTTAATTCGGAACTGGAAATAGTAAGCCATATCAAAAATTTAATTTAACTTAATTGAAACTACAGTTGAACTACAATATTTGCCATAAATTATTTCCAGAGAAAGTCACGAATTTCGAAAATACAGAATGTAATATCAAACACTGTTTTTCCCTAGAATCAGAGCTGGACGAAGAGGTGGCCCCAAGAGTAAAAATTTCTGGCCACTGAAATCGAAAAACTCTTTCCACTTTATAACTCTACCCAAGCGGCCAAGAACTGAAAATGTGTGAATTTATTTTAAAAATTGCGCGCCTAGCAAGCTTGGCGGTATATGAACCTATCCATATTTTATGTCAACATTTTTTAAGGCAATTTGTTCCCTTTCTCCCCCAAACTATTAACAACATTTCTACATTTTAATTTAATATTTTAATGGATTTGCTATTTTGTAAAAAAAAAAAAAAAAATTAATAAAAAGCCTTCTTAAAACGTTACATTAATAACCTCCAATAACTTTTAAATATTTTGCAAATTACCTAATTTTTTAAAAATTTACATTGTTAACATTGATTTATCGTGATCGCCCTCAAATCTTTTTCGAAACCGTTTTTTTTTTTGATTATTTACAAGAATGAATGTTTTTGGTGGGTTGCATTTTTTGAGCATCAGCCCAATTTCTTTTTTGAAATGTTTTTTTTTTTTATTTTTTTTTTTTTACAATTTAATTTTGTGGGTACATTTTTTTGGTATTTCTTGCATAAGCAACATCCTTAGCAGGGGGTCCATGCCAATATGCGTCTGTTTGTGTAAGTGACCGTCCTTTTTTGTCTTTCTGCAAAATCAACATAAAAAAGAAGTGCACTAACATGAGTGCAAGCTTCTCCAAGGCCCGCCATGCAGTTGCAATGTGCTGACACAATTGAAGCACCACAATCCACAATTACTCAAGGCTGAAGTGGTTTATTATGGACTCAATGGGAATTAATAACCTATAAAAAATGTTCAAAGTACAAAAACAACAAAAGTTGGCATATGAATTTTCTATATGAACAGTTTCTTACCTTTGATATTATAATGTAATTTTTATTTATTTTTTTGTGCCTCACATCTCTAACCCAACCACATGCAAATTGGTTGTATGCCTGTGAACTTTTGTAGGCTTTAAATTCATTAAGTGTGTACACACTCTTAATGAAAACAAGATAGTTGACTAAGTCAGGGTATGTCACCCCCCCCCTGGCAAATCTTCAAGATCAGTTGACCTTTCTTTTTTTTTAATTGTATAAGAATCTTTGGAATTAATTATACTAATTTTTTCTAAATGTTTTTTTGCTACTACACCCTCTAAACTTCGAAAATAGTCACTCAGTTCCATGTTGGATGCTGATGTAGATGCAGTGGCCCTTGCAAGTATACCTCCGGCAAAATCCTAGCAGACGAAAAGTCATGTGGTTGTCACAGCTCTATAGAACAATAAAATGTCAAAAAAGAAAGCCTTTAAAGTGAAGTCTATCAATGTGTCAATAAAATATTTAGATTATTAATAGGATTTAAATTTAATACTAATTCTGTTGGGTACATTTTTTTGAGCATCCTTACTTGCATTCATTTTAATACATATAGAATAGCATTTAAAACATAATATATTTGTGATTGATCATAATAAATTTTAGGTAGTGAAGGAAATTTAACAAATACAAGTAGATTCAATTTTTACCAAATGATGCGTCACTTTCTGGGGGGTGGGGCTGCATCTTTTTTTTATTGTTTTTTGTGTCCTAAGACACAGTCAACTCTTTTTTCATAAATGTTAAGTTTGAGACATCTATTAAACTTAATAACTAGTTTAATATGTAAAGAAGAGAAAGTAGTTTCTGGGCTCAAACACAGTCCTTAATATACCCTTCACCTCAGCTTCCAGTGCTAGAATTATAGGAGTGTGCGCTAGGCTCCCAGCCTAGCACACTCCGCATCTTCAGGCATATTTTCTATTTCACTTATCTCCTTGGGCTTTTTGCAACTTTATGTAATTTTTAAACTTTAAGAAATGCCTCCCTCCAAAGCAAACACAAAATTAGATTAATCGCTTACTAATGTGGAAAGCACCTCTAATGGAACATCTGTACATTTTTGCCCACTTCCTTGCATTCCTCCTCTGTGTTTTAAATTTTTGATTTTCTTAAAAAAAAGTAGGCCTACATGAAAAAGTAGTACTGTACAGATCCATATATATGTATTACTTGGGTACACTATAAGGAAAACAGCTCTTTCCAAAGAAAATATTGGCTCCAAATAGTGTACCCAGGTACTATATTTGGAAAATATAAAAAAAACTTGCTTTGAGGTTACCATTTAATATTTTAACATTTTCATTGAACTTGTTTGCATCACTTTTGAATATATAATAAATAGACTAGTTTTCATTACTTTTTAGAAAAAAAGGTTAAATCATCTACATTATTTTCTATTAATATTTAAGCCCTTGCATTTCACTGTTTTAGTTAAAAGGTGCTTTTTATAGATATATTAAGACCATGTTTTCTATTTGCTGCCCTGGTGTTAAATTTAGAAAGTTGTGGAAGTTAATTTTTATGTAATTCAGCAAATAAATAGTGTTATTTTTTCAGTAAGTTGAAAAAAAATGCAAGAAAGATTCTTAACATTTTAATTTAGTTACCCATCAGTGCAATATTATGATGGTACTTTTAACTTCTTCAAGATCATTTTAAGACCTCATTCTGGGCAGTAGCAAGCTTTAGACGTTTGCCCTGTTTCATAAAAATGACAATTTTACAGTCTTGTAAATTTCAAATATTTACGTGTTAATACACTGAATATCTTAAAATCTTGAAATTTTCACAGCGGATAATACTTAGCTTGTCTGAAGCTAAAATTGATTTCATTGTCCAAAATTGTCCAAAAAACACATCCAATCAAGTTAATTTTCTTAATGAATGAAAAACTGCCTTGAAGTCAATGAACTTCAAATAGTATACCTTTGTAGGCTTACACTATTTGGTTGAATGGAGTCAATTCAAAACAAAATTAGCCCCAAATAATATACCCAGGGTACACTATTTGGCCCAAAAATCGAAATAGTATACACAGGCTCCACTATTTTGGTGAGGGAGGAGGTATTATATAGGGATCTGTGCAGTACATGTGAATGCTAGCCTACTTGTAATTTTAAGAAGTATTCAATTATCTAAATGGAGTTTTAGAAAATTTAATTTAAAGATCGCCTAAATGGATTTTAAGAAGATAAATATTTATGCTTTCATTTTCCATTTTGTGACTCCATTTTTCCATTGTAAATTTTCTAAATTAAATTAAATAAAAGCTTTTAAATAAATGTTTTTGCACATTATTTGTACATTTTTTAATGAAATAATTTAGAAACTTTTAATTACACTGTAAATAAATCAACATAGAATAAACTAGTCTTGTAAAATTAAAGATGGATTTTTCATAGATTATTAAAACTGAATTTACCTTAAAATAAGAAATCATAAAAAATAAATATTTTTATGTTTAAGGAGTAAGCTACAGTAAAACCTTAATAAATTGAAAAATTTTGTTTTTTTCAAATTATCCTTGAGCGAAAGTGAACTGAATAATTAGTTGAATTACTAGGAGAACAGACAAAATGTCCCAGGATGCAATGTCCAGGGCAAAATGTCCCAGACATAGACTCCCAGGCTGAAAATGTCCCAGACTCATAATGTGCCTTATTAAATTGGCCTTAAATGGCATAAAATGGCATTGAATATCCTAAAATGGCATTACATTTAATTAATTAAGGAAGTGATTTTTACAAACAGGAAGTAAATGTATGTCTGCTATTTTACTATAGTACAATGATCTTTGGTACAAATTTATTAATTCATTACTTTGCAGTTTTTAGTTTATGCAACGTTAATATTAAGGATGTGTGCAATATCTTCCAGATATTCTAATGGCATCATATGCCTGTAGTTATTAACTATTCTTAAGAGACACTCATTGATGTCTTCGTATATCTTTTTTTTTGGTGCATGATGACCATGTTGCATTCTCTGTTTGGCAATTGGCATGGAATGCTGCTCTATCTGTAGTTTTTTCCCTAAATGTGAAACAGTAGTGTGGGCAATATTAATGCTATTGTTAAAAGCATTATGCCAGTCTGTCAAAAAAAAATTATTGTATCAAGTACTAAAAATTCATATTTGATAATAATTATTTAACCTTCAATAGCATTATTGCTCCTAGGCAATCCATTTAACACTACTGTACTAGTTCCAGAGACTTATTTGGAATCTTGCTTTTACTAGTCTCTGTTCCTTCAGGTTTTCACATGAACCCACCATCTTTCCAATAATAGTATCTTTAAAATAAGGTACTAAAAGGGCATCCAGTACTCAGTAACTCTTACCAGTTGATGAAATGGATAATAAACATCTTCCTCTGACAGAAAAGCAAAGGTATATAGTTTTTCACCTTCATTGCAAAGTCTTTTTTCTCATTATACAGGTTAGTCATTCCAAGGGTTTGCAATTTTCGCCAAATACACTGGCCAAAATGAAAATAACAAGCTGAGGTGGCAACACTTGGAAATATGGCTTTGAATGCATTCATTGCAGCCATCTCAAAATTAGTCATTATTGATCCAGGTAACAAATCAATTCTTAAAGTTAAAAGTTGATTTAGTAAATGTTCATAATTATTTTGTGTTTGTCCAGGAAGCAAAGCTTAAACACATGGAAATCTTTGGTTATTTTCAAATCCATGTACAATGTATATTTTTGCATACCCTGCTGGTGTTACTAGAAAAGTCCCACCTGCAAACCAGTGCTCACAATTGGATAAAAACTTAAGATCTTCATCTGCTGCAAAAATATTTGATCTATCTTCATCAGTAAAACCTCTTTAATCCGACCTCCTATGATTCGGACTACTCTACAATCCGGAAAAAAATTAAGGCGCTCATTTAGGTTATTTTGCATGAATATGTGCGTTTTTTAGGTTTTTTTTGATATTTTTAAATAAATATTTAATGTTTTAATCTAATTTTTGTATATTGTTTGTCTTAAATAAGTTAAATGTGCGTAAAACCTATGTTTTAACAGTTGGAATTTTTATGTAGTGATTTTATTTTTGGCTTTCCCATTCAAAACTATGGTTTTTCCTTAGTCCGGAAAATTCACTAATCCGGTATGACTGCGGCCCCGACGGTGTTGGATTAAAGAGGTTTTACTGTATATATGAAGAAATTGTTGACCTGCTTTAGTTAATCATCAACATCTATAATTTGTCTAGCTTGTTGCTGTTAATGATGCACATCCCTAGCTAAAGTCTCTTTTGGTGGAACAAGGTGAGCATATCTTTCAGGAACATTTGCTAAATTATTATTAATTGTATCTCTAGTTGGGTCCTCCAAAGTTCTTGCATTTTCTTTCATTTTTGCCCTGGTTTGTCTAACCAAAGCTTTGCTGTTAACCACAGCATGGTTATGCTCACCAGGCTGGTTAATAATTTGGTTGTTTAGAACATGTATTTTGGTTCTACATGTTCTCACTTCACACCTCCATATTTCACGATCTTTGGCACAATCCTTATGCTTCATGATCAGAAAGCTACTGCTTTTCAATTTGCGAGTTTTTTTTTGGTAAGTAATGTATTACATGTTGAAACATGCACACAAACAAAGAAGTACAAACAAATGTTTAAAACAGTGTGATCACACAAATCGGCAGTGTGATCGAACAGTGTATTAATTATTGTGCGGTTACTAATGTCCATGTGGACAAAAAGATTATTCTATCCTTAAACTGTGCAAAGGTAATCATGCCAGCAACTTAACATTTAGGTATGAACATTTATTATACATTGGAAACATAATTATTGATTTTAATGTTTGAAAATAGCAACAATACTTTTTGTAAATTAAACAAGGCTCAGAGAAGAATTTATCTCTAAAAAATCCAGTCACTACTTTAAGAGAAATAATTAGTCGACAAGCCGCCATGGATTTTCAAACTTTTGGTTATCACAGAATTCAAATGCTGGCCAGTAATTACATTCTAAACGAAATGCCAATTACAGTACTTTGAAAAACAAAAATGGAATACATGTACATGAAGTGGTTGTAAAATATATTTTTGTTTAATAATAATTTTTAACTTTAAATCTAGATAAAGCGAATAATTTCCTGATTCACATGTTAGAGAAAATGCAAATTTCGAGCGCTAATATCTGACCAGGGAATTAGAACTTACTCCAATAATTTTATTTGAATTGCTTTGAAAATAATTTAATTTCTTTTTTTAGGATGTCTGCCTGAAGTTTTGATACCATAATGTGCAAAGCGGTAAAGTTCACTATACGAGGACGGGTCAAAAAGTTTGTTTATATTTATTAAATTTTCACGCTATATTTGACCGATTAATAATTTTTTTTGTGAACATGTTAGTCAAAATGTCTTTAACCAATACCTAAATTAGCAACTTTTTTTTCCGCGTATTATAGGTTTTTTAGCCAGCTAAACAAGTGGTGGTTTTTTTATGTTCAGCGATTTTTTAATTTTTAAGATGAAAATTTGTACTAAAATAACTTTTTTTAAATAATATTTATTTATTCCTCAATTTCTATGCTGTTTCCTTCAAAGTACTCTCCATCAGACATATTGCACTTAAGCCACCGTTTATTCCATTCTTCAAAACATTTTTGGAACACAGATTTTTGTATGCTGCTTAGCTGAGCCAGCAATTTTGTTTTGATTTCTTCAATACTGTAGTTGTAAAACGCTTTACTTTCATTGTCTTTTTCATTTTTGGAAAGAGAAAAAAGTCACATGGGGATAAGTCTGGTGAATTTGTTAGTTGCAGTATCATTTTAGTGTTATTTTTGGACAGAAAATTTCGAACAAGCGAAGATGTGTGTGCTGGTGCATTGTCATGGTGCAATTTCCAAGAATTATTATTCCATAATTCTGGCCGCTTTCTATGAATTGCTTCACGCAGATGGCGCATCATACTCAAATAGTATTCTTTATTAACTGTGCCACTTTTAGGTAAAAATTCATGGTACACAATTCCTTGATAATCAAAAAAAAAAAAAAACAGTGAGAAGAACTTTAACATTAGACTGAACTTGGCGTGCTTTTTTGGGCCTTGGTTCATTTGGTAGCTTCCATTGGGAAGATTGAAACTTTGTTTCAATGTCATAACCGTACACCCATGTCTCGTCACCAGTAATAATGCGCTGAAGCAATGTTGAGTCTTTGGCAACACAATTGGTCATTTCCTGTGCAACTGTTTTATGAAGCAATTTTTGTTTAAAATTTAACAGTTTTGAATCAAATTTTGCTGCCACTCTATTCATGCCCAAAACATTGGTGAAGATTTCTTCGCATGAACCATATGAAATATTAACTTCTTCAGCAACCTCTCTAATTGTAATTCGACAGTTATCAAAAATTATTTTATTAACTTTTTCCACATTTTTTTTTGGTAATTGAAGTTATTCGGTGAGCCGCCATGGAATTTAGAAATGGGAGTCTCACTTGCTTTGCACAGTAAAAATGGAATACAGTACTGGAATTGGTAAACTTTGTAATAAGGTTTTATTTTTTTTATATATACCTTAGTGAATTTATATATTTTTTAAGGGACCATTTTCTTTTGAAGGGGACTAAAATCCAGATTTAATTAACCCTGGAAAAGAAACCGTTACTGCTTTCCCTGGTTTGATCGTCATTTTCTTTTTTTATCTGATGACTCGTTTGCAAGTATTTGTAGGTAGGAAGTTATATTTACTTAATTTTGAAATTTTATAGGGGTATTTAGTAGCAGCTCAAAAAACTAAAGTCATGGTTACCATGGAACACACGTCCAAAGTAGATATGAATTTCAAACGTTTTATTATTTCTAACTGGTACTATGCAATTTATTTTTATTCAGAGTGGTCAAGCAAAGATTTTCGAATCTTGCTCATTACCTTTAATTGGTAAAAATTGTGTAAATTTAATTATCACTGAAAAAGTCAGCATTATTATTTAACATTTACCTTTCCAAAATTATTATTAATGCAGTACATTTATTATTTCATATAGTGCGTGTTTGAGGTTGATGGTCAGGCTAATGTTAGTAAATTAGAAAATTTAATAACCAGAGCATTTTTTACGGATTTTCTTTATTCAAATTTTATATTTGTAGATGCATAAATTCATGTATGGCACACAGCTCAATGTGAAGTAGTGCTTAAAAAACTAGGATCGATAATAAAGTCGTTTAACATTGATCACATTCACATTGAACGGTTATTTACTAGTTAAATTCAAAAGATAATTTTAAAACACGGGGAACAGCGTATAAATATTAAAACATCGATTAATTGTTCAAATTATTTTCTACAAAATTTCGATTTATTTATAATTATCAACATTGAGTAATTAATATTGATGAAGTCTTCTAACAGTAGGCCTATATTATAATACCGGTATTAAAGTCTGTTCATATAAACGAAAAGTGCTTTGTTTAAATAAATGGAAAAATATTAACTTTAATAACCTTAGATACCCAACATAAATACTATGACGATAAGTTTGATTATTTTTAATTTACTTGAATATTTTCATATTAATCATATAATTATTTACTATCTACTGGTAGAAGCGCGTTCCGTCATTTGTGAGTGACCCTCGCAGAGCAACAACACTGCGACAAGTTACGTGTTCAACGCTCCTGGGAAGAGACAAGCGATGGGTGAGTCGTCACGCATTTATATAAAGCGATCGCTCTAATCAGCTGTGCGTTTGCCTGGTATTTTCCTGGTAGCTATTTGCATTAGACTTTGCTGTTTCTTGGCTGAAGTTTTGGTAAAATTTATTATTACTGTAACGGGTTTATGTTATTATACTGGTTGATTGTTTTAATTAATTCATAATGTTATTGAGAAGACCAGAAAGAATGAAGAAGCGAACAGACCACGTACGTTTGATAAAGTTTGTATTACAGTACAGGGAAAAGTTTGCAATTTCTCTACAACTAAAGGTAAAGTACTACTGTTTATGTAATTTTTGTTATTGGTGAAAGTTGATTATAAAGAATTTTTATAGCTGGTAGTAATTTTAGATTAAGGTTTTGCAGTAGATAAACCTTAAAAGGAAATCACTGTACCGGTAGGCGATCCTTTCCAAGCAGGAATTGAGTAGCTTAAACTTAGATCTGGATAATATCTTAATAAGGGTAAATATTTATGCTCGTTGTCTCTGAATAATAATCATTTTCTACTACTGTATGTTTTATTTTGTTTGTTGAAGATCGAGCAATATATACGATGCGTCTGGTGCTTATATCTCCGTTGCTCCAACATCTAGCAGTGGCGTAGCAAGGGAGGGGACAAACAGTAGAATCCATAATTTTTGACCTTTAATATTTCTGATCTCCAATATAAGAATGACGAATATTGGAGATCATGAATATTAAAGGTCAAAAATATTAGATTCTACTGTTTGTCCCCTACCTTGCTACGCCACTGACATCTAGCTGAGGTGAAAATAGAGGGATATTTTCTCCCAAATTGCGGCTTTACCTGCGTACGAAGCGAGACAAGACTTGGAGGAATGGAAAGCGATCGAAGAGAAAGTAAAAAACAAAGTCTGGGCTCTTTTATTACCCGAAATGTTTAAAAAGGAATTCCTAGATTTGATTAAGCCACTGGGGATATAGGTTGTCTACTGGTGCCATTATCATAGGAAAGTGACTATTAATTATTAATTTTTAGAAACCTTGTTACCTGAACAACTGCGCTGGACCATGCACGGCACTGTCGATTACGCGAAGACTGCCAAGTTGATGGTGAAAGACGAGATAATGGACGTTGTAAGACGCTATGAATTGGCTTGCCTCAACTGTTTATAGGATGCAGCTGGTGAGTTGTTTCGCATTATGGGTGATGAGAGAAGATGGAAATATCTTAATAGAATGGGGAATAGTAGGAGACAGCATCACCACCATCTCATACTTTTCTTCACTCTCGCTCTAACTGGTGACATGGATGACTTTCATAAGCTATATGAAGCCAAAATGTTGCGAATTCACTCGTCTTTGAATAAATGCCAATTCAAATATATGCTACTCATTGGTAATCGAGCGACGTTCGAATATTTGTTAGCGAAGCTCAACCAACGAGAAAAAGAACAAGTTTTGGATGAAATTCAAATGCGGACTTTCAGCCAGAAACACGCTTCTTCTAGTGGCAACGTATTGTGTTATTTGTCCTTGCTGAATGCTGAGCAACAGGCATGTGCGTCGTGATGGGATGTTTACCATTTGCTACGGTGTTTGTTACA
The DNA here is from genome assembly GCA_034692225.1 of Polydesmus complanatus. Taxonomy (NCBI): domain Eukaryota; kingdom Metazoa; phylum Arthropoda; class Diplopoda; order Polydesmida; family Polydesmidae; genus Polydesmus; species Polydesmus complanatus. The sequence continues at coordinate 33,289 of JAQGAZ010000692.1, forward strand.
ATGGCCCATGCAATCCTTATTCGTGACAGCCGCAGAGTGCGGGTGGAGCTATATTGGCGAAAGCGAATGTTCCGAGGTATTGCTCGCCATCACTTGGAAAGTTTGTTTTGGATATTGAGATTTTGACTATTCCCGGTGGTTTTGGGAGTGGACCCCGGCTGAGTATAGACAACACTTTTTAGATGACCATCGATTTTTGGGAGACTTGCTGCTCACCAAACGAGAGGAATTTATTAAATTAATTTTTAATGAAGGGCAGTCGTTTTTTATACAATTTGCAGTGTTGTAATAAATACCGCGAAGTGTTGATGGATGAAAGTGTACATTCCATTAACGCTGCCTCAGAAAGGAGACAGCTGCGTTGATGAGCTCAAATGATAAAGAAGATGAGAAGAAACATTTCAGAAGTAAATATGTTAGTCGAGTGGTGGGCATTGTGATGGAAGGAAGAAAGAATAAGACTGTAGGTGTATTTGAAATTTAATTTTCAATTATTTTTTTTTACTAATCAAGTTTTCTTCTGTTTTAGAGTTTAATGGACAATTTCGCGATTTCGTGTTTTTGTTCACCTCTTTAATTGGCTTAATGTTTACAATTTGTGCATTTCTGCAACAACCCTATTCTATCCCATTAGTTACAAGATTCTAAAATTTGTTAAAGCTGATAAATAATTAATTTTCTAGAATTTTTTTTATTAAACCCAGGTTCCACTTTTCCCGTCAGAGCACAGGAATATAGATAATAAGAACAGTTCAAATAACAGATAGTTGTGGAATGTATGTAGCTCAGTTTTCATTTATTATTAATAATTAATTGCTTTTTGGCAAGTTATTTTTTCCTGTATTAAAATTAATCACAATTGTACTGTTACCATTAATAATTTTGTCATTTGAATTGAGTTCCATCATGCGTGAGTGGCCCTCGCTGAACGACACCACTATCCTTTGATCACGTGATATCTTTATCTTGAATGAATTGGTGAAAGCTGGTTATTGAATACCACAGGTAGTAGTAATAGAAATACAGTAAAAAGTGCAATAGGATGCATTTTGCTCTATAATCTCCTTCACTTCAACATCTAGCTGAAGTGGAAACAGTTGCTACATTGTGGAATCAACGTGACATTATCACCCAAATTACGCAATCATTTATAATTATATCAACGTCTAAGAGAATACGAAAAAGGAATGGCTGTATGGTGATGGAAGGGAAAAGTAATGTCTCGGCTTTTCTAATACCCGAATGGTGTAAGAAACAACTCTTAAATTTGATTGTAACACTGGAAATGCAGATCATGGACTGGTATTACTATTACGGTGAGGGAAAGCGTCTTTTGTTACGCATCTTTCTGCATAACCAATTGTGATGGAAATTATTTTAAAAAAAATAATTTGATTTATCAGTATTAATTGTCATAGTAATCGCCATTATCATGATCATCACTATTGCAATCATGATTTACATCACCATGATGATAGTCGTCATTTGAATAGCAATCTTCATTATGGAAAACATATTCTGTCTTTTTCATTACTTAAATAGGCGTACTATATTTTTATGTACGGTATTAAATAAATTTAAAAAAAAAATATTTATTGACTTACAAGTAATAATCTCATATTTTTTACCAATATGGTAAGTTTTTTAATGATTACACAGAGTCAACGGACAATTACGTTTAATTTAAATCGCAATTCATTGTAAATGCAAATAAAATTCAAGTATATTATCTTATATTATACAATTTTATTGAATTAAAAATAAAATAAAATGGAGACGATAAGGAAGATATCTCATTTCTCAGTTGGTGTTGCTCCTTAAAAGGACCTTTTTGTTTAATAAAATGTAAAAAATAAATCCTAGGTGAATTTAGCTATTTTCCATCTTTAGTTTTTTCTTCTTTTTAAATTAAATCGTCTTACCACTTCTGACAAGTATGCTTCATGAGATCCAATTGATGGGAAAACCTTTGCTGGCAATTTGGATAAGAGCATTTGTAGGGAGTGGGATCTATTCTCGGTTTTTGCTTCTCCCTATCATAGCCAGCGCTGGTTTGGGTGAAAAGAATTTTTTCTAACTTCATGTTGGAAAAAAAATTTAAGAAACATGAAAATTTTGAAAATAATATTTTCTTAAATTATATCATCATACCATTTCTGACAAATGTGCTTGAAGAATTCCAGTTGGTTCAAAAATTTATCTTGGCAATTCGGGTAAGGGCATTTGTAGGGAGTAGCACATAGCCTCGATTTTTTTACCTCATCATTGCCAATGCTGGTTTTGGTAAAAAGTACTTAAGTCTAACTTCATGTTCGGAAAAAATTTAAGGAACTTAAAATCTAAGCTTCAACTTCCAAGAAAATCAAAAAATATATGAAATGAATAGCAGCCAAATGTTGGTATTTATACTTTACCAGAAAAGTGCATTGCAATTTTGGTAAGGGCATGTAGAACTATCAAATGCATGAGAATTTTTTTTTGAGACCTTGTTTCAACAACTTTATTGCATAATTTTTACCCGAAATTAAAAGAAATTGCTAGAACAAATTCTTGTCAGCAAATTCGCGCATCTTTTGTATCATTTGTTGAGTCACAATAGGAAAATCAAATTTTACTGGAGAAGGAGAAATGTGTTTATGAAATATTTAATTAATAGGTTTAAAAATTAAAGTGTATAATATATGGTGAAGTTTAAGACCCATGGGAGTATGCAGCTTCTAATCTTTTTTTCATATCAATCAAAGCTAGCAGATTAGCATAAATATAGAGAACAATTGGCAAAATTGATTCAATTAAACATTAGCTAATAACCAAGTTTTTTGTTGAGACAGATGGACATACTTTTGACATATCTAAACACCAGGATTAAGACGCAAAAAGGAAGCGTTTTGGCCGAGAGCACGTGTTTTCAAAAGTAAGACACCACTGACTCAATAAAAATTACGAAGCTACCAAGTGCTTCTAATAGGCAAAATTAAATCTATTAGAGTGGTCAAGAGCTTTAGCCAACAAAAGGACACCAATACCCTGCAACGCACACTGCCATTGTAATAGTTGATTATAGGTTAGATTTTACAATTTTAAAATTACTAAATATTATGGAGTATTAGCAAGAAAAAATTCAATAAAGGCCAACGTTGAGACTAAGAAGCATCGATGTGTCTTTTTTGGCAAAATAAATTGCTACAATTTTCTGCTCTTCATATATTAAGGCAAAAGATAAAGATCTCAAATTATTGAGTGTGCTCATAAAAGTCACGCCTCTCACCCAATTATGCATCATCAAATACTGTGGCCGCATACTCTATCCTTTATATGCCATATTTACAATCAAATTTAACACTCCACACCAAATAATTATCTTCCAACCAATAAAATAAATTTGTTGCCTTATTCAGCCTAAAACTGATAAGAATAGATCTTTAGATCTTATAGCAAAGGCTGGACCTTTCACCAAATTTTATTTTATGAACCAGGAAATTTGTCCATGCCTCCCTGACATCTGTAAGGAAGCTGCAATTGGCTATATGGGTATAATATGCTACATGTTCAGGACTTTTAACTCTACTAATGAAACTAACCTAACCAAACCTAATTAACTTATTCTAATAAACCTAACCAAACCTAGTTAACTTAACCCAACTGTCGTATTTGTTATTAATGTTTTACTATTAATTAAATACGAATACGAATAAATAACTTTAACTTATTTATTAACACAACCTCTTATCTCAGAGTCACCCCATCGAATGATCTCTCCGAATTATAGTAACATACATATATAAAAGGACGCACGTGCTCCCCGCACGTGACACCCACAACACTTCAATTGTGAACGTCCTCGTTCACTTAATAATTTAACAAACGCTAAGTTGTACAATACAGCGCAAATTTTACAAATCAGATTCAACGAAATCTATATAAAAGTATAAATATATATATAATTGTACATATCACTATATATTACGTACTAATATCACAAAATACCAACGAATTGGATTTAATTACAACGCTGATTACAAACTGAATCAGACTTTTAAAACTACAGTGCACAGATATTATTTCGGAACCACTCTGTTCCATTAAGATTTAAACTATTAAGATTTACGAAAAGATTTTTTAATTTAATTATTTTGGATTAAAAGATGAATCGTACTTTAATTATTTATTTCAGATTAACAATGAATCTGAGCAATTAACCATTTCAAATTAAATGAAGAATTTTACTTGCACAGTGTACTAGTAAATCAATCCGATATTACAATCATTACCATCGACTGCAATGATTCCCGTAAATCAGTAGAAGTCACTTCCACTTGCTTGGTTATCTTAATGCCGGACTATATTTGTCAACAGATTATTAACTGGTTAATATGTGCCTAAGACCGCTTGTCTTATCCGGACTTATCATATTAATCCGAACTTTTCACTTAAAATTAATTAAATTATCCTAATATTGGTGCACTTAGTTAACAATATTTGTTAGTAAAGACATATGTTAAAACACTTTTCATTACAACAGCTAATTAAAGCAATCGTAATGAACAATAAATGATGGTCGACTAATTAAAGTAAACCTTGGCACATAAAATTTTAAAATTTTAAAAGGATAAAAAAAAATTCTGACAGCAAATCAGAAAATAAAATCAACAATTAAAATAGAATCAGAAAATAAAATATCAGAAAATAAACTAAACAATCAGCTCATTTGTGTATACCAACAACTTGATCAGGGTTGTTTGCTTTAAACGAACTTGCTCAAATTAAATTCAAATTGAATCACAGCTTGTTAAGGCCATTATCAAAAAAAATAAGCGTAAACTATAGTGAATTAAACTCTGACAACCACTTAAGGTAATCTGAACTTATTTTGAATGCAGCTAATTAAAGCAACATTCCCTTGTAAAGATCAAATCCTTAATCTAAAATCATAAAGTTATTAATCAGACATAATCAGGAAAATTATAAGTTCATAAATACAACAGCTTCTTCATCTCCGTCATTGAACGGGTCGAAAATATTGGGTACCACCTCTTTGACAACGTTTGCTACCGGTATTATTTCTTCAGACAAATTAATTAACAGGAGCTCTTCTTCGATTTTCGCCGTATACCCTTCAGTGAAATGATGCGCGTATTTATTGCACTACACTTAATGTTCTTCCACATTTTCTCTAATGTCTGACGCTTTAATCACCCTCTCGTTGTCTGCAATAGCTCGTTTCTTGTTGTTCTTTAATGCTGCCTGGATCCAATACTCTAACTCAGACTTATAAATGTTAATTTTTTCTTCGCACCATTCGTGAGCCTCCTCCTCGGCTTTCGAATTTGCCTTCAGAAGTTTAATTGATTCAGGTGCTCGTTCCTCCAAGTTGACCGCCATTGTTTTTTCTAAAATGTTTTCGGATTCATCATCCGATACCTCCTCCTACCAACAACGAACAGTTCTGCTTTTGGTAGTGTTGTATTATGCCGCGATATGAATCACAAAGCGAACACTTTTCGATGTTGTCGTCTGCTCATTTTCTCACCTTTTTTAACAACTTCGCGACCTTTTCCTCTGCCATGTAACCGCGATCTCTGAAATAATTTTGATAATCGTATACGTATCTCAGCTCCTCTTCGAATCGGAATTTCAGATCTGTTATATTTTGATGCCGGTAACCCTCTTCTTGCATTCCTGCAATCCTGCAGACCTCTTGACGGACATGTTCGGCCTCAATGTCCGAATGCAAAACAGTTCATGCATTCCCTGCTCGATCGTAATTGACATCTTAATATTGTCTGTTTAATTGAAATGTTAATTTAATAATAATTTAATAGCGCGCAACGTAGAATTTAATCGTTGCATAAATAACTCGAGAAAATAGTTAAGTTTACTTACGTAGAACAATGAAATAACCAAAATAAATTCGTGTGAAACACACAACAAATCGTCACCGAAACGTAACTTTGAAAAAACTAACTCTGAAAAAAATACTCCGATTGAGACAAAGAAATTAAATTTGAAAAAAATGTAGAAGCACTTCTGAACAAGTCAAACTCAGATTCTCCACTGCCGGTCACTGCACTTTGTTTCGAATTAATGCGCGTTATTGTTTATACATTAACTCCCATCATGCATCACTACCGCGCATGAAAAAATTTTTGAGTAATTTGTCCGTAGAACTTTCTCGAATAATCGCCCAGTGTATCGATTATCGCAAACAATCGAAATAATTTTAAAAGTTATATTTTAACATGTTTTTTGTAAATTAATTATTATTATTTTATAATTGAACTTAATTGAAGATAATTCTCCAAATTCCGAGAATTATAAATAAATTTTGATAGTTTTAAAATATGCAATTCTCAACGTTTTCGGACTGAAATAAAATTTTTGAAATTGACATACAGGTCTTATTTTAATTGTTTTAATTTAATTTAATTTATCAAACGGGTTGTTAATGATACGTGATAAAACCTAGATAGTTTCTATGCTGAACGGTCTTATTATAATTTAAATCGAGCCAATCTACTCGTTTTAGTAATTTTGACTGTTGTAAAATTTTTCAGATATTTAATTTAAGTATTAAAATTAGAAATTTTATCATATTAATCGGATACTTATTTACTAAATCTTCAGTACCGATTAACTCCATTGATTCGAAATAATTTTGCTCTTCTTGTAATTGAAAAATTTTAAACTTTTTACCTTTTACTTTACCTAAACCTGCCATTTGCAATCTAATATCACGTAACATCTTACAACATCGCGTTGTATGTAATATGTTCCCGCAAAACCTACAGTCCTCGTCCTCGTTTTCAGTTTCCATAATTATTTCCGGATAGACTGGTTTCAGAATGTAGAAATAACATCTAAACTTTTTGACCTGTAATGTCATTTTCACATAACATGAATTAAAAAATTAACTATTATTATAAACCCTAATCCGTTACTGCCAGTACGAGTTGTCGATTCCTTTTGCTGCGCATTCCTCGCAAATCCACTGATCAAGAAATAATTTGTGTTTCTCTTCGTTCTCACCGTCGGTTTTTAAGCACGAAATATGGAACTTGTAATGACAATTACGATTTATGCACTCTATCATTTGACTATGATTATTGTCGAATCTGCATTGATAGTAACAGCTGAACGTATAGTCATCATTATTCCTTTCCGACTCATCCGATCCTGGATTTACTTCTTCTAAAATTGGCGCGAAGTTTTGACACTCCTGCGTGCGCAACAGGCGTAGGTTACATCCGTTCTCCGTCACTTCTACACCATCTGATCTTAAAATGATATACGAGTTTCGTCGAACTTTTCTGATTATTTTTTCTACATCTTTAAAATTAGGTTCAAGTTTAGCACAAATATTACTATTTGTGTGTGGTCTATAAATCATTACTTCGTCATTTATCTGATATTTCGGCATTTCCCGAAATTTATTCCGTCTATATAAATTTTCTTTGTCATGATTTATCATTGTATTGATTTGCGACATCTGTTTTATTTCCGTTAGCATCTTGTGCCAGTGCACCTTCTCTACTTCCGTTGGAATGAATGTGTTGATATTAATCTCTCTTCCATGGACTAAAAAATATGGTGTGAATTTTGTTACCGAGTGTACCGTTGTATTGTAAGCTAGTGTCACGAATGGTAAATATTTATCCCATAAAGCATCATTGTTGTAACAATATTTTCACAGCATTCGGATTATTGTTTGATTAACTCGTTCCGTTAATCCGTTACACTGCAGATGATATGCTACCGTATGTAGATATTTAACTTTGAATTGTGCTAACAGATTTTCGACTACCTTACCCAAAAACGATGTACCCAAATCTGATATGCTAAGTGGGGCTCCGAATCTGCAAATTACTTGCTCCAACAATATTTTAGCAACTGTTTCAGACTTTTGGTTTTCCGTGGGACATGTAATCACATAACGTGTCGCATAATCCGTAACGACCAAAATATTTCGATATCCTTTTTTGGTTTTTACCAGTGGTCCTACGAAATCTATTCCAATTTGCTCCAATAAATCAGTTATTAACATTCTTTCCAAATCGGTATATTTTATTGGGTGCTTTGGTTTATATGGTGCACACACAGAGCATGTGGTTACATATTCATTAATTGTTTCCGACATATTCGGCCACCAAAAATGTTCTCGTGCTCTTTTATACGTTGTTAATAATCCACCGTGTCCCGCCGTAATATTATCATGTACTTCTAACATTACCGTTTAAATCAAACATTTCGGAATTACTGGCACCCATTCTTCTTCATTGTTCTTTATTATTAATCGCATTAAAATTTTTGTTTCCGGATTAATAGTAAAGTCTCAATTTTGGATCTAATTGTTGCAACCGATGCAAACCCACTAACTGATTTAATTTTCTTATCACATCCGCACAATAATTATCCGTAATCTGTAGTGTTGGTAAATTTCTCAATAAATAATCAGGTGCGATTAAATTTATATCGCTCTCCGTTATTGTTGAGTTCGTTTCCTCCTCTGGCTTTCAGTCGTAATCCATATGTGATAACGCATCCACATGTGCAATCGATGTCCCGGGTCGATGCTGAATTTTAAAATCGAACTCCTGCAATTGCATTACCCAGCATGACATCTTGCCTTGTGGTTCTTTGTTCTCGATCAGTTGTTTTAATGCGGAATGATCCGTAACTAACAAAAACGGTTTGCCCATTAGGTAAGGTCTCAATTTCTTTGTCGCTCACACTACTGCTAAACACTCGATCCGTAGTGCTATATTTCTGTTTTTTTTTTTTATTTATTGAAATATGTTGCATGGGATGCAGATGTAATAAATAAAGAGTGGGGGAAATAGTCCACTCTAACAATCGATTTTACACACAATCTTAAAAAATCTTTTACATAATAACAAAACATTAAGTTACAAGTAGCGCAATCATGAGCATTAAAACGAATCAAATAGCCTTAATAAAGAATTGCACAGCTGCCCCAAAATCGAATTTCTTAATTAGTTTGCGGAAATGCATGCACTTATTACGGAATACGCAGCAGTCCGTCATAGCATTACGAATATCAGCGGACAGAGTATTCCAAAAAATGGAAGCATATATGGGACTTAACGTCCTTACACATTTTAGGCGAAACACAGGTATCTTAAGTTTGTTTCGATGCTTCGATTGCCACTCTCTTTTGGTGGTGTCTACTTCAAGCTCAAAAAGCATGTTACAATTTCGTATGCTCCGAAAAGTAAATTTGGCAATTGATCCACAAATAAATGTAGCGGGTGGATCGATCCCCATAGCCGCATAAAGTGGAAACCGCATAAAGCGGAGTTAAACTTTCTTGAAAGGGTACGTTGAATAAAGTTCTGAAACACATATTCATTGTTTTACAAATTTTTTGGACTTGGGTAATTGTCATCGGAACCCAAATACCGATCCCAAAAGATAAGATAGGAAAAATAGACTGTTTGAGCAATAAAGCCTTATTACGGTCTCCCAGAACGCATCTAAAGCGCTTACAAACAGTGAGTGTTTTTCGCAGCTTAGTGCACAATAGATCAATGTGAGCATCCCATTTCATGTGGGAATCGTAATAGACCCCTAGCATCCGCATCTCGCCTAAAACACTCAACTTACATCCGCACAAATCAATTTTAGTACCGACAACCTTGGACACAAATGATGGAGACCCGAAAACGATGCCACGAGTCTTTGCCTCCTGCAGTTCCATTTGGAAGTTTGCGAACCAGTTTTTAATCACGGACAAGTCGCTGTCGGCTTGCTTAAGGGTTTCGTCATAATTATGCTCATCAAAGACATCCTACGCTGACGACCTCTACCTGGTGTATAACAGGTAGCCTTGCAAATTAAGATTAAAAAAAGAGCGCGTCGCCAAGATGTATAAAAGTGGTCCGAGGGAGGATCCTTGCGGAACCCCTCCCCCTGAAACACCATGAGGTGAGGAGAGTCCGTCAACTCCCCTCACCTGAATCTTACGACCGGTTGGGTAACTTCTAAAAAGCTTAAGGACATCCCCATGGACCCCCAAAGAGGCAATCTCCTCCAAGATACGAGTAGTGGGCAAGGCGTCAAAAGCCTTTTTGATGTCCAGCTGAACCACCAGAACCGATTTACCCTCAATCCGAGCCTGAACAATTGTATTATTAATTTTGGATAAACAGGAAACAACATCCCTGTTTTTACGAAACCCGTGCTGCTCGTTCGACAGCATCCCCCCCCCTTTCGAGATATTCTCGATGCTCCCCCTCGAGATGGCGTTCGAAGAGACGAGACTCCAGGCTCAGGAGGGTAATTGGGCAGTAGCTACCTGCCTCAGTCTTTGGCCCCGCCCCTTTATAAATGGGGACGACGACTCCCTGCTTCCAATAATTGGGCAGAGAAGCGGTCTTAAGGCAGGAGTTAAACTCCTCCACCATCCTACCGGAAGTACCTTGAGATGGTTTAGGGTGACATCAGAGCCACCAGGTGCTCCGTTCCTCATGGACTGCAGGTAATAGGCAAAAGAACCCGCAGTCATCTCTCTCGGCCTCCATCCGTCTCCATCCTCCATCACAAAATAGTTGTCGCTTAATTCAATAATCTTAGCTATATTTGAAAAATAATTAGCACATAGTTCGACATTAATCGCTGTATGTGCCATAGGTCCGCAATCCATTGAATTTTGATCTTCACAAAGAACATTGATCATTGATTATTGCATTCTTCTCCGTAGACCCGGTCCGCCTCCTCGTATGACTCCCGATCTGTAACTGAACCAGTTAAAATGCTAAGTTTATACTTCTCTCTTCGCTCCTTCTTGAGCTGCGTTAGGAGTGGAGACCACCATGGGCGCGTAGCATCGCTGTTGTAGTACAGCGTCGATTGAGTCGACCGAACGAGACCGCAGAAATCTTCCCGAAAGGAAAACCCTTGGCCAAACACCCCTCAAAGCGGCTAATCGCTGCCTTGTTTAAGATCCTCCGGGCGACACACTTAGTTGAAACGAATTTACAGGTAGCAGTAGCAGAAAAAAGGACCCCTTTATGGTCCGAGTCTAAATCTATAGATTTTAGTAGAGTACACGGAATTCCCCTGGATAATGTCCAGTGTTCTGCTGGCGTCAAAGCTCTACTTGCGTACGTTAATACCGTTTGTGACTTTGGATCATTACCTTGCGCTAAAATCGCTCCGAGTCCATTGTTCGATGCATCCGTAAAAATCACCAACGGATCATCGTCGTTTGGCACTCCCAATATTGGTGCCGTAATAAAACGATGTTTTAAATCTTTGAATGTCTGAATTTCGTTTTCCGATAACACAATCTGTCCATCATTTCTGATATGTTTTAATAGCGGAAACACTACTTTTGAGAAATTTCGGATGTATCGTCGATAATACGACGCAAACCCCAAAAATTGACGCATTTCTCACACATTTACTGGTGTTTTCCATTGTTGTATTACGATTATCTTTTTGGGATCTGGTTGTGTCCCTTTGCTTGTTACAATGTGACCGAGATATTTGACTCGTGTTGCTCTGAATTTACATTTTTCTAACTTTAATCTACAGTTTGCGTCTAACAGAGCCTGAAAAATTATCCTTAATCGAGCTATAATCTCTTTGAACGTTGGCGCATATGTCAGTATATCGTCCAAATACGCTGTACAGATGGTACCTTTTAAACTTCCTAAAATTCGGTCTACCAATCTTTGCAACGATGCCGGCACATTTACTAAACCGAATGGCATTTGATGCCAATGGTATAGCCCTCCACCACTGCTAAATGCCGTTTTCTCCTGGTCATTCGGAGCTATCACCATTTGATGGTACCCTTCTCTGAAATCTAACGCACTGAAATACGCTTGCCCTGATAATTGACTAATAACGTCGTCAAATCGAGGCATCGGATAAGCGTCTTTCCGAGTTACAGCGTTAAGCACACGATAATCAATACAAAATCGAGTGTCACCATCTTTTTTGGCGCTAGTACTACGGTGATACTGACGGAATTATAATACCACGATTTAAATATTTATCAATATGTCGCTGTATCTCTAGTTTTTTGGATTTACTGTAAGCTTTTGATGATTTAACCGTTGGCAACGCATCACCCGTGTTTATTATATGGTAAATCGGTTCCTTATTAATTGACATCAGTTCTGACTCAGCATCAAATTCTTCGAATAAAGGCAAATAGTCTCATAATACTTTTCTTAGTTCTTGCTTGAAATGTTCAGGTAGTTCTTTATCTATTGATCTTTCTATTAAATCTGTCCATTTATCTTTTGGTTCAATGTTTTCATTCTGTTCTTCGGGCGCATTTACTTTGTTAATATTCGCGATTTATTTTTCCGAACTTTAGTAAGATAGCACGTCCAACGTTATCCGTGGTTCTCTCGAGGATGCCTGAATACAGTTTATTGGAAGGTCGAATTCGTAATCATCTTCGTTTATGTTATTCTCGTTTTCTCACGATCCGTAGTAGCTATCTAAATACGAATAATCTAATCCGATCACTGTAATATAACTTTCACATTCGAAACTGAAGCGCGACCCGTCTAATTCTTCCTCATATTCATCGTGTAACGTAACCACGCTTATATTCGGATAATTCGCGGGTCTTGTACCACAGTTATCCGATACCCAAATTACTTCTCTTAGTTTTCGGATGCACTACTATTAACTCATTCCGTTCACTATCGCAAATAGCTTTGTTGTCCCTTAGCCAATTGCTTCCCAGAATAATGTCATGTGGTAATTTTTGCGCGATAAATGCTTCTACTGGCCAGGTGTTTTCTCCTACTGTCAAATTAAATGAAGCCACTCCTATCGGTATCAACTTTTTCATCCGTCACTGTTCAGAATGCCACTCTTTCTACCATCGGGTCGGATTTTGTCAATTTTTGTCAGCATTTTTTGATGAACAAACGTCGAAATTGAGCTGTGATCAACCAAAAAGTCAGAATTACTGTCATTCAATTTTCCTTTAAAAATTAATAATTTTCCTTACAACCTTGAATCGCTCTTATTTACTATCGCTTCTATCATATTTAAATTGCCACCACTTCCTGGCATGGACATATGTGTTTGACGTCTATTGTAAATGTCATCTTGAGTCGATTCCTGCGTTATCATGTTCTGGAGTTGCTGACTTAATAATGCTAATTGTTGTTTAAGTTGCTCTATCTCCGAATTTGACGTGTCTGTACGTTGTTGACTTTTACCCTTACCGAACTTCTATGGCTTTTTTTCTGTGTTTGTTTCTTCACCTTTTCCGGTTTTCGTTTCCTTCTTAATTTTTAACCAGTGCGGGCACTTATTCCTCCAGTGTTCTGTTGATCTGCAACAATAACACTTGCCCTTTATTGATTTACTCTGCTGTTTAGGCATTGCTATTGCCCCTACCATTCCTTCATTCTGATCGTCTCCCGTTTCTTGATCCTGTTGTTGAATATTGTTAACGTTTGGTCGTGGTCGCGTAAATATGTTTAATTTATTTCGATCCAATCCATTCATAATCTCGGGATTATTGCTCTCTTTTAACTTACAATAACTCACCATTTGTCTAATGGAGCGATTCAAATGATGTATGAGTGCTGGATCATTGTAACCGAAGTGTAGTCCTTTAGCAATTGCCTCCATAATGTCCTCTTCGGAATTATATTTTTTCGCGATCTGATTCAGGTCTAAAAATTCATAAATAAAGCTTTCTGCCGATTCTCCCTTACGTTGTTTCATATTTTTCAACCTTGTTGCCGCATCCATTTCCGTCGGATCTGGTGCAAACTTCTGAAGAATGAGAAAACGAAAATCCGACCATTTCTGTGGTATCACGTCAGCTCTTCATATATTTCATCCATGATTTGGCTGCTCCCATGAAATGCCTGTCAATCCTTAGACTCATATCTCCCTCTTTTAATGCCCAGTGACTACATAACTGCTCATAGTTGACCATCCAAGAAAAAATATCTTCTTCCGGTGTCGCAGCAAACGTTATGATGTTTTCCCTCCAACGCTTCATATCTGGATCCGCCAGCAATGGATCTCTTGATTGTTGATTAATAAAGTTTTGAACGTTATTTTGTAATGGAACGAAGTAGGAACCCCCTGCCATTTGTGAACTTCCCGATGGCTGTACAAAATGTGTATTTGGCATTTGGTAATTATTCCAACTTGCCCCCGATTGCGGTATATTACTTGCATTATTTGCAATTGTGTTCTGACTCATATTATCTTTTAACGCCTCTATTGCTTGCCATAATTGTGCAACTGACACTGCTTGTGTCGGATCTGCGTTAACATTTGAGTTCTGACTAATTACTGGATTCTGCGTTATACCTTGATTTGAGTTATTATTTTTTAAATTAACATTCGCGTTCGTATTTGCATTCACATTCGTAGTCAATTGTACTGTAACATTGTTATTCGTAATCTGTGGAACATTCGCGTTTGTTACCTGCACATTACCATTAACGGCGTTTATTTCAGTAGCCTGTGGTACAATTGTCGGCACTTCTGTTGCTTCATTAATCGGATTTATTACTGGTATTTCAATTATCGGGTCATTAACTATTAATACTGGCTCCTCTCCCGCCATTGACGTTGACGGTTGTGCATTTGGATTAGTCATTTTCTTTCTTTTATTCTTATGCCGTCTCGGAGTCCACTTAACAGTATTTTTAATTCCCGATCATAGAACAATAAAAGGATCATAGTTATTTATAATTGGCGTAGATATCGAAGTATCATTCGAAGACGGTGAACTAGCGCTAGTGTTCGAAATTTTTAAAACGTTCTAATTTTAACCGTTAACCTAACGAGCTCAAATTTCTTCCTAACTTTCTAAATTATCTATCCAAAAATTCAACTCGATGATTATTATTTATTATTACTCTCAAATAATACCAAATAATTAAAATCAACATCCACAACCGAAACGCAAAAAACATATTCAACTTTGTTCCAATTTTAGAACATCAATCTCTGATTAAATTTAACGATTAAAATTTTAGAAGTTTATTAAAATAATCACACAATAATTAAATATAACTATGCAGATGAAATTTAACACAATCATCCATATCAATTGCAATAGAATTTTAAAACTTGCAACTCGAGATTTCATGTAATATTTAAATTTCCAAATTCAGAATTTAAATTTAAATTTTAAATTAATAATTTATTTAACTCCAAACTTATTAATAAACTTCAATTATCTTTTCAGAAATTGAAACTAAATCTGAGGTAACATTCTAAAATTCGAACGTAATGGACAAATTCTATTTTCTAACTTTAATTTAAACTACCCAAAATTTTAGCTAGAACTTAAATTAATATCTTAATTTAACCAGAAAACTTATTCTAATCCTAAATTTTATTTAAACAAGTAAAAATTATTGAATCAGACATATTTACCCACCCTATCTGAATTTTGTTATTCCTACGAACTCCCAAAATTAGATTTTGATTTTCTTTCGAATTGATGATTTTCAAGAGGATCTCATCCTCATCGCCAAGTTTGTGTCGTATTTGTTATTAATGTTTTACTATTAATTAAATATGAATTCGAATAAATAACTTTAACTTATTTATTAACACAACCTCTTATCTCGGAGTCACCCCGTCGAATGATCTCTCCGAATAATAATAACATACATATATAAAAGGACGCACGTGCTCCCCGCACGTGACACCAACCAATCCTAATTAACCTAACCCAACCAATCCTAATTAACCTAACTAAACCTAACCTAACCAATCTTATTTAACCTAACTAAACCTAATTAACCTAACTAAACCTAATTAACCTAACTTAACCAAACCTAATTAACCTAACCTAACCAAACCTCGTAAAAACCATGTAGACTTCGAAGTGAGCGGACGTGTTTTTTGTGCTCCTGTTCTGATTTTTAATACTTTGCTCCGCCAGCACTCATAATACTAAAACCATAGCACAACTATTCGAGAAAGTTTGAAGATCAAAGATCACTCTAAC